>JAOVYV010000004.1:20700515-20719986 GCA_025674545.1 Hassar affinis
GCACTACACCGCTCCCAAAGGTTGCATGAGCCGCAGTTCGAAAAGAGGCGGCGGCTTGCGTCACGTGTCTCGGAGAAAGCACGTGAAGGCTTCGCCCTCCCGGATTGGCGGTTCGTCGTGTGACAAGGGGGGGGGGAGCACTGACGGGTGGGAATTGGAGACGACTAAATTAGGGAGAAAATCAGGAAAAAAACAAAACAAAAAAAAAAAAGATTTTATATTTCCATGTTACTTTTCCAACTAATTAAATGTTAGACAACAAATGTTTGTGTGTCAGTAACAAAAGCAACACATTACATAACAGACAAAAAGCATAATGAAGGCTGCTGGGGTTTGCATGCAAAACAGAGAAGTAAGTGCAACACTCAAAGTCTCCTGTGAGCTCGGCAGGTTCTCCAAGACGCTCAGTAAAACTTAAAAGCTCATTTCCTTAAAATGAAAATTGCACACGTTGTACCTGGGAACACTGAAAAAAACCACACCAAATATGGACTTCCTATAGTTTATTACTGTTTACTGCTCTTTATAGTGTTTTCTTTTACGTAGAAACATCTTTATTTCCGAAGGCGTTTTTGCTTTACAGTGAGTCTTCGTGTGTGCCTTATTAAGACTTCTGCATCGTACTGCACAGCAATCAGCTGTAAGTTTTACTGAGCATGTTAGAGAATCCACCACAGCTCTTCTGGAGACTTTGACTGTCACACTTACTTCTTTTTTTTGCATGTAAAACCCAGCAGCATTATCTTCATTTTGCTTTTTGTCTGAACAGTGCTCTGTTATGTAACGTGTTGCTTTCATTACTGACATACTAAGACGTTTGCACCATACTGTATGTGAGCTTAAGTATGAGGAAGACGCTTTTCTCTGAGGATGACCTAACACGATGCGGTGGCTGACGTTTCCAAGGAAGCACATCATAAGCTTCACCCTCGCCGGTGGGTAGATGTCGTCTGATAAGGAAGAACTAGCTAATGGTTGGGAATTGAATTTGGTTACGAGAGAAATGGGCTAAAAATCCATCACCTTCATCCACATGCTAGCATAGAGAGCATATGCACTTGTGGTTTGGGCCGTGGAATTGGCTGGAGCGCTGGAGAAAGTGGTTGCATTTGTTACGAATTTCAACACACCTAGTTTTAGATAACTTATCTCTTATAGTGCGTAGTGTAGTGTGGTGTAGTGTAGTGTAGTGTAGTGTAGAGGTAGTCATTCGGTAGAATCCGCTGTTTTAAAAAGTGTTTAGAGAAGCAGATAGGATGAGGTGACATAGAGCAGACTGTAAACCGCTGACTGCACGATAAACTTAATTATATGTAGATGAACTGTTAACCCGTAGTGCTTAAGCTAAGAGATGCAAATCGGTGCTAAACAGTATATGACCTTATAGAAAGGCATTGAAAAGGAACTGGCGTGCTAGTCGATTCTTGATTAATGAGAGAGAACTGTAAACATGGCCAATTAATGCTTAAGGATCAAGGCAGGGATGCGTTCCAATTCAGCGTCCAACAGTAAACTTTAGTCAGCCTTAGTTAGTTTTCATGGCCCCATTTTTTCAGGGACATCATTTTAAAACTTTGCTGTTGTCCATATCGAAATGCAGATAGGATAAGAAAACACTTGTTCCGCGCACTTGCAGATCTAAATGAAGAGTTTTATGTCATGTACGCAGTTTGTGCTGTGTTTGGTGCGATGTGCACCAGTGAAAATGGCTTGATAAAGACTGTTTGTGCACTCAGTAACGACATCAAGCATGCAGTCGTTCTGCAGGCTCACACACCAAATTTTGTACATAGGTTTTACATTTATTTCTAAAAGACTTAAAATAGTAGTGCTAAATACTAAAAATACTAACTATACTGATATCTGAAAATGGATATTTTATCAACAGGAAGTCAAAAAGAGAAAGCATTGTTGTTGTTAAATGGATCTACATTGGTGTGGTGTATATGTATATACTATACAGTACACTGAAGTACCAGAAAAACTGGTATACCAGTTAATACTTGATAGATCCCCCACGGGATCTTGGAGGGAACGTTGCACAGTCCTCACGCTGATGTTCGTTGAGGCCCCAGCATTGAATCCCGATGTTACTTGAGGCAGTGTTGCATGCCTATCACGTGAAACGATTCTCGCCAGCCCACACTGGTCACGTTCACATTCAGTCTTTTTACAGCCACGCTGCGGTCATAAGTTTGAAGTTGAAACTTGCAAACCTGTGATACCTTGCCATTCTGAACGCGGAAACAGCACTAGAAGCTTCCATAGATGTCTTGCCATAGATAGACCTGCACCCACATACCTCAAAGCACTTATCACGCCTTGCACTGCACCTCGCTCCCTTCGATCCTCTGGTCCCGACTGGTTCCACCATCTACCAAGGGCAAACACTCCTCACGACTGTTCTCCGTTCTGGCACCGAGGTGGTGGAATGAGCTTCCTCTAAGTGACAGAACAGCCCAATCTTCAAACGACATCTTAAAACTTTTCTTTTCCAAAGATTCCTAAACTAGGTATCCTTTTCATTAAAAAAAATTTAAAAATAATCCAGACCTGATTGTACTCTTAATAGACATCTGAGCTAGTATCAGAATATATTTGTTGATGGTGACCTTAAAGCACTTTTTGTAAGTTGCTCTGGATAAGGGCGTCTGCTAAATGCCTAAATGTAAAATTTAAATATAGAGATGTTTTTCTGGTACATCAATGTTTATGATACCTGACAAAGGCTCTGCTTTCTCTTTTCATTTGTGAATTGTGCATTATTCATTCCACGTGCATTACCCACATATTAGCTTTTCTTTCTCATAAACTACAACAATATTCAGTATGGGAAAGGATGTTTAAACCTTAAACCCCACAGCAAACTGTGTCATCGGAGGCAGTTATGAGTAGAATAGTTATATTCTATACCCACCGTTCCACAACCATGTATTCATCAGAATCAGTATGCTGTAGGAGGCGTTATGGGTTAATAAAAACTGCCCTTTAGCAGGGTTCTGGACAATATTAGATATGCAACACACAAGACAGAGAGAGAGGGAGAGAGCAAGAGAGAGAGAGAGAGAGAGAGAGAGAGAGAGAGATGGAGAAAGAGAGTCCTCCTTCCCTTCCATTTTATGGCCAGTAATGACATTGAGTGTCCTTTTTAATGACAAAAAAAATGTGTAAACTTAAAGGATGAACACTCTTTGCCTGAACTGACCAGTCTCTGATTTACTGTGCCAACTGTTTCCCTTCTCCATAATTGTCCATCAAAGTGCATGAATCTTTTTTTAGACCTCTCTAATTCCGGCCCATTTATGAGAAAGAACATCATGCTGTAAATCAGGAAGGTAAGGAAAGAAAGCATGCCTTTGTCCTTTTCTGTAACATTGCTGTATCACTTGACCTGTCTATAGATACACTAATATTCTTGATAAGTTGTTTTTTTAGCATTTTAGGAAATTATAAATAAAATATGGTTGGATGTGAAGCATTCAGATACAACATGAACTTGGAGCAATATACAACACATTCTTTTTTAATCTTTTGTGTGTGTTAGGTTTGCGTTTTTCATACAAATCTCCTGTAGTCATATGGGATTCGTTTTTATAGATTAATGGTTCAGTTCTGAGAAAATATCCCCTGGAAATCGGTTTCGTTTTTTTTAAGTTTACCTTGGATGAAAACAGATGAAGGATGACAGTTCGTGGGAACATACACTCACCAGGCACTCACTATCAGGAATACCAGACTAATACCAGGTAAGACCTTGCTCACTGAATAGCTCAATTGTTCATGGCATGGATTCCACGAGGTGCTGTAAACATTTTTTCAAGCTTCTGGTCCATGTCAACATGTTGCATCAGATAATGCGGCACGTCTCTCATTCTGCCACTTCCCACTGGATTCAGATCTCTTGATCGGGGAGACCACTGAACTACATTGCCCTGAACTCGTGACAACAGCATAAGTCGACTTTGTGACGTGTTACATTATCATGTTGGAAGTAGCCATTATGAGATGGGTACATAAAGTGATGTGGCCATAAAGGGATGCACATGTTACTCAGATAGACACTGAAATACCAGAAAAACTGGTATAGCAGTTAACACTTGGTGGATTTGGAGGGAACGTTGCATAGTCCTCATGCCGATGTTTGTTGAGGCATTGAATCCCAGTGTTACTTGACACGGTGTTACTTCACGCCTTCTTGCCAGCCGACACTGCTCACTTTCACCCTTTTTACGGCCTTTTACGGCCACGCTGCTGTCATACATTTGTGGTTTTGCCGGAATTCTTGTAAACACAGTACACCCTTGAAACATTCCTACATGATCCATCTCACAAGCTCTATTGCTATTCTTCAAACTATTAAACCATCTTGAAAAATCGCAAAATGATGATAACTTGCCATTCTCTTGGCGGAAACAGGTCTAGAAGCTTCCACAGATGCTTATACAGTGTATCACAAAAGTGAGTACACCCCTCAATTTCAGCTCTCGGAGTTTGAGAGCTGTACTACAAATTTGAACACACCTGCTCCCTATGCACACCTAGTAACACTTACGAGTCACATGACATTTTGTAGGAAAAATGACAAGCAGTGCTCAATTTGGACATTTAGGGGTGTAGTCTCTTAGGGATGTACTCACTTTTGTTGCTGGTGGTTTAGACATTAGGCTGTATATTGAGTTATTTTGAGGGAAGAATAAATTTACACTGTTATATAAGCTGCACACAGACTTCTCTTCATTGTGCCAAAGTGCCATTTTGTCAGTGTTGTCCCATGAAAAGATATACTTAAATATCTGCAGAAATTTGAGGGGTGTACTCACTTTTGTGATACACTGTATAAGCACTGCCAGATGCAACCAATGATGTGCACAGGTAGTGTTGCTCCAGTATTATGTATTAGGCTTATGTAAAAGGCAGTTTTTCTGGTACATGCTCAATGTGTTCCAATAAAACATTCCCCACCAGCTTGAACTGTGAAGGCAGTTTAGGCAACGGTTTCAGGCTGTCAACACCAAATTCTGTCTCTAACAATTTGCATATCAAGGTACGATGCAAGACCGACCAGACTGGGTGATGTTTTCCCATCTTTGATGTGGCTGGAGTGGAACCCAATGTTGTACATTTGCTTATCCGCTTACGAAGATTTAATGCAGCCTGCTCGGCTCGAGCCAGCCTGGCCGTTCTCCTCTGACCTCTCTCATCAACAAGGCGTTTCAGCCAGCAGAGTTGCCACTCACTGGATGAGAGAGATGGGGGAGAGTGAGAGAGACTGAAAGCATGCCCTTATGTGTGTTGCTCCATTACTTCCACTATTCTCGCTGTACAAAACATCCCTGAGTGTGTGTGCAGCTGTGTCCTTGCCTCTGTTCGGGTGACTGCTTGGGTTAATGCGTCACCCATCATCTGTTCTGCATATAGACCCAGCTGCACCAGCCAGACCCGTATCTCCGCATCTCATGGTTCATCTTGACGCCCTGCACCTTTCCAGTCTGTCCTCTCCACCCGTCCTTCCCTCTCTCCACATCTTCATCCAATGACTCGGTGCTGATTGCACATCTGGAACCTGCAGCTTTTCCACAGATGGTGCACTCTGGGTAATGCACAGAAGACTGGAGGGACAAATACAGGCTGAGTGTATTGCTCAGAACAGGATTAGGCCTTGTGAAAGGCATTGAAAAGCATTAACACAAATGTGTAGGAAGCGTAAAAGGAGGTTATATATCAATTACCATTACCTTGTACTGAAAAGAAGCATAATGGATTTTTATTCATCTGCAAGTCTATAAACACGTTATATATTTATAAATAAAGTTTATTAACTCAGCATTTATTTTCATTATGGCTGCATAATTCAGTCAAATGGGGGAGATATGCATGAAATAATTCAGCCAAATGGGGGAAATGTGCACAAAGTTAAATTCGATACACAAGTCAAGTCACTAAGATACACAAGTCAGGAAGGATTGATATTCAAAAGCTGTCTCGGGTGACTTTGAGCACAGAGTGCTGGCGTATGGTGGCAGATGCTTGCTGAAGAAGCTGATATAGCACAGAAGTCCCAAGATCGTTAGTGACAAGGGGAATTATATATCATATGTTTTGGTTTTTTTTTATGCATTTGCATGAAAAGTATGGCGCACCAGAGCTTTTGTTGTTCAACTTTTCACCAGCAGCCAAGTGGCAAATAAAGTGCATAAAGATAGGCTGAGAGAACGCAGACAAGCAGAAGGCTTGGTATGAAAAATCCCCCACCCCCACTGCATATCTGCTTTTGTTAAACCGAGTGAAGAAACTTTTGCTCTTGGTTGTGACCTTTATAGGAAAGAAAAAAATCACTTTTTGTGTTTGTTGAAACTTACGTGGGCAATCCAGGAACTCAAGTAGGTGGGTTTGAAATCGATCAATAACCCAAAGTAGCTGTCGATGAGCCTCTGCATACATACGGTATTGCTTCAGTCAGGTAAAGGAAGACCATCGTTTTCAGCGTTCCAGCACTGTGAAAAATAATACCTAGTTTTAGACCTTTTTTTTTAATAACTTGATGTCATGGGGCATAATTATGCCTATGTTGTAATGCTTTCTTAGAACAGTCTATGATTTCTTAGATGTGGTAAAAAAAATAAAATAAAATAAAATACAGGAAGCTAACAATTAGAAGTAATAGAACTATGAAAGAAGCCCATTTCTGAGAGAGAGAGAGAGAGAGCTAGAGAGAGAGGGAGGGAGGAAGTGATGGCATCTTTACTAAAGTGTTTATCCTATACAGAGTTGAAGTGGACCCAGAGCCTGTCCCAGGAACACTGGAAACAAGGCAGATGTCCACTATAATATACACACACAGTCACACACATTCAGATACTCAGTCACCTCTAGGGTGCACTTAGCATAGCCAGTCACTTAGCAAAGGCAAGTTTCTGGGAGGTGGACGAACAACATGGGTGTGGAGAGAACATGCAAAACTTCATACCGACAGTAACAGAGTGTACAGAATACCCATAATCAATGTATCTCGTAACTGCAAAGAACAGGCATCATGTAGGGTATCCTTTTTGGATGCCAGCCATTGTTTTTTGTAATGCCAGGCTCAGTAAGATTAAGAGAAAGTATTAGGAAGTGCATCTTTGCATCTTGGCATCTTTACTAATGCGTGTATTCTGGACGGAGTTACAGTGGACCCAGAGCCTGTCCCAGGATGCCATGTAGTAACTGCATGGAACAGGCATCATGTAGGGTAATCTTTTTGGATGCCAGACTCAGGAACACTTGGAACAAGGCAGATAAGATGCCAGTCCACTATACACACACACTCACACACACTCACACACATTCAGACACTCAACACTTAACATAGCCAGTCACTTAGCAAAGGCAAAGAGGAAACCAACATGGGTGTGGAGAGAACATGCAAAACTTCATACCGTCAGTAACAGAGTGCACAGAATACCATAATCAATGCATGTTGTAACTGCATGGAACAGGCATCATGTAGGGTGTCCTTTTTGGATGCCAGACATTGTTTTTTGTAATACAAGGCTCAGTAATATTAAGAGAAAGTATTAGGACTTCTTCTTATAGCAAGTACTGTTCCAAGTGATGGCATCCTTCCTAAAGTGTGTATCATGGACAGAGTTACAGTGGACCCAGAGCCTGTCCCAGGAACACTGGGAACAAGGCATATGAGATGCCAGTCTACTATACACACACATTCAGACACTCAGTCCACACTAGGGAGCACTTAGCATAGCCAGTCACTTAGCAAAAGGCAAAGAGGAAACCAACATGGGTATGGAGAGAACATGCAAAACGTCATACTGTCAGTAACTCATAATTAATGCATGTTGTAACTGCATGGAACAGGCATCATGTAGGGTATCCTTTTTGGATGCCAGCCATTGTTTTTTGTAATGCCAGGCTCAGTAAGATTAAGAGAAATTATTAGGAAGTGCAATGCTTCTTCTTATAGCAAGTACTGTTCCAAGTGAATGCGTCTTTACTAAAGCGTGTATCCTGGATGGAGTTACAGTGGTCCCAGAGCCTGTCCCAGGATGCCATGTAGTAACTGCATGGAACACGCTTCATGTAGGGTATTCTTTTTGAATGCCAGACTCAGTAAGATTAAGAGAAAGTATTAGGAAGTGTTAAGAAGCAATGCTTCTTCTTATAGCAAGTACTGTTCCAAGTGATGGCATAAAAAAATGTATTGGCCAGTTGCCATTACGCTCCACCATCAAGGTCGATCCAGAGAGGGCTTTTACCAACCTGCCCCAGCTGTTCCCGCTAATGTGGCTGGCATCCGCCCCTGACGTTCTCACACGTGGCATGTGCCACACGCCCGGATGCCCTCCTACAGAACACGAGGGACAATGAGTTAAAGACTAGCCAAGATGTCTGTCAGTCATTAACCTATCACAGTAGGGGTGGAGCTATGAATAGACTATTGTGACCTGGGAGGACCTGATACTAAGTTGTGCAAACATTGGAGCGTAGCATCCAAAAAGAGCCGCTAGAACATCCACATCGCTGCCTTTAACATTCCGGCTGCCAAAGTATAGGAGAGACAAAACAAATCCATTACTTTGCTGTCCCACATTTGAATTGGGACTGAATTTTGCACATTGGCAAGGCAATTTGCAGCCCGAGGCTTGCGAGCCACTCTCATAAATCTAGATTCAAGCAGCACCTTTGAGTAAAAGTCACCAAAATGTTAGGGTACTTGGGAGTTATTTGTCTGTCTTCAGGCATTTGTATTGGTTTTCTACTGCCAAATACTGTGCCACATACACACTAAACTGTTTATCCGTGACAAAACACAAAGGTGAGCCGAATCAGGCATGTTCTATGTATTTTCATTTTCATTTTCATTTTTTCCCCTCTTGTTTTCCTGGAGTGTAACTGAAAAGAAGAGACCTGCACGTCAAACCCTCCTAGTGAAAACATCAAAGCCTGTTTATTTTTCTTTTGCTTATTCTAATACTGAAGCAATCAGTGCTGCTTTTTCAGTTATTTGACTGTGGATAAGGTACCGTATGTGGCGAAATCCTGCACAGTGTTTCTTCCTGTGCAAAAATTTTATCTAAACCTGCCAGGAATTTAAAAAAAAAGGGACAGGCAGGTCATAAAAAATCATTATAAGCAGTCAGTGGACAGGTGAAAAAGGCAGCATGTGCAGCAAGAGGAAGAAAGATTTATTGCTGAGGGAAAATAGAGGCAGAGCTGTTCCCAGGATCAAAACATATTCAGTTAGAAGTGAGTTAATTTTTTTTTTCTTGTCAAATACGCCAAAAACTAGTCAGAAACCAACCACGATGTTGTCCAGCAAGACCACTAAGGTGTGTACACTCGTCAGACCCGTGTCAAACCATCCCAGAACAGCAGCCTCATCAATTGACCTTAATGCACACGGCAGAAAGGTGAACCATGCCAGGCAGGTTCTTTTTGTTCACTCCAGGACGCCTCATGGCACTGGGTTGGCATTCAGAGAAAACCGGTTGGCTTTTTGGCACCTGGTCTTTTCAGGAAATTTGGGTTTGGGTTATAGTCCTGGACTTGGACTCACCCTCGGATCATACGCTGTTTTGTATTTCACGTCTGTATAAAAGGACGTCCTAGTTTTAGCCGAACCTGGAAAGTGAAACATGATTTGACTTCCATTCGTCAGTGTGATCATCTGGTCAAACGTCTGTTGCGCTTCCCTACGCCAGTGTGTTTATGAAAATATTTGAAACCTATGCCCTTGCTCACACATGGCCATGGAGTGTCGAGAACAGAATAGTTGTATTCTCATGGCATATTCATTTTCAGTTGGGTCTAGCAGGATATAAAGCAAAGTGACCTCTGTGCAAGTGTTTGTGTTTGCCTGAGTGTGTGGGAAGTGCGAAATAGCCTATGCAGATAAGCCCACTCAGGGCACTAGGGAAGCCAGTAGGCATATGGTAACTGTGACCTTTCTCTCTTTTATTCAATTCATTTACTCACCATCTTTCCAATTTGTCCTTTTCCTTCTGAATTAATGCATCATTTCTCCCCCACACTTGCTAATCTTGATGCATTTTCCCAATTTCCCCAAGTATCTCATCACCAATCAGTTTCCTGTCTGATGCTTATGATTCATGCTTTAATGTATTAGTTCCTGCTTTCTTCTCCTTCATTTTGCTCTTCTTGCCCTATTTTTTCCCCTTAGCATTCTTTTGCACTTTCCTCTTTTTTTTCTATTCTGTTATTCTCAATGACACCAACACATGTAATTCTTCCTAACATGACAACGGAACATCTTTAATCGTAACAAAGCAGAGCACTTGCCGCTGCTTTCGTCTGCGTTAATCAAAGCGTTTATGCAAATGCCCGGTTTAGAAGAGTGTACTAAGACTGCGTACTTTTCTCCCAAACAAGTGCCTAAGCTGGCTTTCTTGGAAGCTGCCTCGTAAACAAGTGTTTAAAAAAAAAAAGCCCCCTGCAAAGTCAAAACTAGTCACACAGTGCGTTAAGCTTGTTAGCTCAAGCTCAGGCAGGTTTGATCGTGTGTCACCGGTAAGTAGAATCTCAAACTGTCCTTGAAACTGGAAGTGGAGATAACGTCCGTCTCTTGATATACACCCTTGCCTGAAAGCTTACTTTGTCAACATTCTGAACAGCCTAAATTATGCACCTGGCAGCATGCAATTCGCGCCCATCCAGCTCTTTATGGCTGAAACGCGATCAATCTCATTCCAAACCTAGCCGAACCATTTCCATTTCCATGTCTTGTAAGGTATCACATTAGGCTGCAATTCCGTTGGCTTAGTGGCACGGGCGTTTAAACATTTACGACGATACATCACGATATACGGTGCTGTCAGTGCATGTATGGCTGGGGGGCGTATTGCCAAAGTGCCCATGTCTCAAAGGGTAGAGAGGGGTGGGTTGTTCCAGAGCCGTGGAATAACAAAACCCCGAAGTCTGAAGTATTTATGACCTCGGCGTGTTCAGAGTCACAAAGCAGAGCGCTCTTCTTTATATTAGCTAGGCGGCACCTGCCCTAGCTGACAGACACCATCCCTTCTCGGCTGTAGCACAGAGATGCTTATAATGCACCGTGTGATCTGGAGCAGACGGCACACAGCCTCCCTGACCGCCGTCTCCTAGAACATCCTCGGACCAATAGACAGAGGGCCGTTCTGAGAACCGCAACCCCAGTGCTCGCAATCACATCCATCATATGGTACACACACACACACACACAGCCAGGAGCATAAGAATCCTTCCTTCATATTGCCCAGTCTTGTTATGAGCACCATACATGAAGCAAGAGGAAGTACAAGAGGTACACGTCTCCCTTTTGAATCGCCAAACAGTGGCTGGATTCGAAAAGACAAATAACACTAGCAGGCAAGCATGACTGCCACACAATACAATTAATACGGAAGTGTTTTCCAATCGGATCATGCTCTGCTGCTTTTCAAAGATGCATTCGGAATAAAATGACTGAGCCTACGTGGAGAGGGTCTGAAATCTTATTATTTTTTTTTAAATGATCAGATAACATTTCAGGGGGGGTTGTTATCATGAAATGTTAAATATTTCATTGTCTCCGGAGTTGCCTTTGTGTGTTTGTCTGGGAGAAGCAGAACAGGCATGCACACTGCCCTCCTATAATTTTATGCTCCAGTATTTCTGTGTATGAGCATCCGCCTTTGTTGTGGTCCAGAAGCTCACACAGACACACACACACACACACACACACACACACACACACACCAGCTGCAGCTTTGCCACCCATGGCATGGGCATAAACCCTGCAAATTTAATGGTTCAAATGCAACATGGCCTGCCATCTGGGTTGGAAAAGTGTTTTGTTTTTTTTTTTCTTTTCCTCCCCTGCTCTGATTAACGACAGTTTGGAACACTGAAATAGATGGAATCATTACGGAAAAGCTTTGCTAAATGATTAAATGCATCCCGGCTTCTTGAAGACTGAATGTCCGACAAGCGCGTGATTGGAAACGACTTCTGTAATGACTGGAACGTTTAAAGAAAAGACCCGGAAACACTGACAAATGCCTGCTGGTTCATAACCTATGAGCTTATTTATGCTATTACATTTCACAGCAACTACAGGATATAAAATATTTAACTGCGATCAGATTGAACTGAGCCCACTGACACATAAGTGATCCTGGAACACGATACGTCTGAGACGAAAACTATAGCCGGAGATCATGTTTCACCTCAGATTTACACATCCGGCCAGGAGCTGTCTACGATTCTTTATGATGAGAACTATTATTGTATCACTTTTTGCTAATTAGTTTTCCACTGATGTGCCACCCACTGACCATGGGTAAGATTCACAACAGACTCAACTGTTCCACTCTACTGCACAGCACATGTAAACCCATCACCGCCTGCCTGTAGGACACTGGATTTGGCAGCAATCATGATCCTTCCTCTGTTCATCTGTCACTCACTGAAGATTACAGGCAGGCCCAAACAAGACTGGACATGAGCAGAAATACTATCCCATTTATCCATCCCAGTTTCACTTGGCCTAAGAGATTAGTGGTTTCTCACGTTGCCCTGATACTACTTTGTGCACTATTTTTTATAATAAATGGGATTTGAGTTCAGCTTGAGAACTTCTAAGAGCCCTTGACCAGCGTATAAAGGTAACATTAAAATGGAACCTTTAACCGAAACCCGTAACCTGATCCCGATCCTGGATTTACCTCTATCGATTGGTAAGAAGGAGAGCGGAAAGATAAAACAGCTATAGCATTAGGTCCCATTTTCCATACTAATATTAATGCCAATAATGTTATAGGGCCAAAAGTACGTGGACACCCGACCATTACACTCCCCAAACCGTTGCCACAATGTGAGAAGCTCACAAATTGTTGTAGCAGTAGCAGTAAAATTTCACTTCACTGAAAGAAAAGGCTTTTTTGAAGCATGACAGTGCTCCTGTGCACAAAGCAAGCTCCAGGAGGACACGGTGCGCTGGAACTCGAGTGTTCTGGCACAGAGACTCGACCTCGAGCCTTTAGAAATCCTCACTAAAAAGTCTAGTGGGAAGCTTTCCCAGAAGAGTGGAGGATATTATAATAGCAAAGGTGGACTAAATCCGGAACGTGACTTTTATTTATTATTGAGTGTGCAGCTGTCTATATACTATTAATATACTATAGTGTACATGCATTATTTCACATTTGTCTAGTGCACTTTTGTTATTTTGAACAAGTTAAAACAGACTAACAGCAGCAAATCAAACTGGATTGCTCATATTTAATACATATGAGCTCTTTATGAAAAATCCTAATGGATCCTAATAACTAGTTTTTATTTTTGTTTTATAACTTGAGACTTCATTTTCATGACTTTTAAAACACATGCTGACTAGGTTCTCTGTGCTTCACGTTCTTAAAGTTTGCATAAGGTCAGAGGATAAGAATATGAGTAGCCAGTACAGAGCCCAGACTTTAACCCCACTAACTACTGCTGCAATGAACTGTTGCATACTAAATCCATGAAGGGCCGGTGTGGGTGCAGGTTTTCTTTCCAACCATGCAGAAGCCCTTTGGGGATTGAGTTTGACACCCCTTGGGTGGTCAACTCCATATTAATGCCCATAGTTAGGGACAGATGGGATGTTTGGGGACATATTGGGGTGTGCAGGTGTTGACAAACTTTTTTCCATATACTAGTGGCTTCTGCTTGGCTGGAAGGAAACCCTGCAGAAGAAAGTCAAGGTCCAGTGATTAGTGCCATTGATTTAAAAACAGGTGGAATGAGGTGTGGCTTCTGCTTGGTTGGAAGAAAAACCAAACATTACACCGTGAGTTGAGATAAAAAAAAACTGTAACTTTTATTCTGAAAGTGCGACAGAGGCCAAGTTTTAACAGCAAATTTCATGCTCGGCTATGTGTCTGTGTGGCCCTGAGTCTTCTATTGTTGAGGTTCCTGTTAAAAATGTCGTGTAATCAGCAGCTTCACTGGCCTCAGCGTTCACCTCGCCGGAGCATCTGCTTTGTCAAGTTAGCTTTCAGCAGCTTTGAACCTGAGGTCAGTAACAAGAACACAACAAACAGCAACCATGGCTATTATATCAAGCGTATAAAGTCTTGTTATGGTAACATACTAGCCTGATGGGATGTTTGGAGACATATTGGGGTGTGAAGGTGTGCAGGTGTTGACAAACTTTTTTTTCCATATACTAGGCAGGGGTGTCAAACTCCATGAAGGGCCGGTGTGGGTGCAGGTTCTCCTTTGAACCAAGCACAAGGCACACTTCATTCCACCTGTTTTTAATCAATGGATCTAATCAATGGATCTTGACTTTCAGTAGAGTGTGGCTTCTGCTTGCCTGAAAAGAAAACGTGCACCCACACCGCCCTTTGGGGACTGAGTTTGACACCTGTGCACTAGTGGCTTCTTGGTTGGAAGGAAAACCTGCAGAAGAAAGGCAAGATCCAGTGAGTAGAGCCATTGATTATAAACAGGTGGAACGAGGTGTGCCTGCACCCATACAAGGCCCTTTGTGGATTGAGTTTGACACCTTTTGGGTGGACAAGTCCATATAAATGCCCATGTTTGGGGACATATTGGGGTGTGAAGGTGTGCAGGTATTGACAAACTTTTTTCCATATACTAGTTTATGCATTGGCGTAGGAACCGGGGGGAGGGGTGATGGGCGGGACGATGGGCGTGTCTCACCCAATATTGGAAACCATTGCATTTGTGCCACCCGAAGATGCAGATACTCTGACTCTCTGTGAACGCACCCAGACATTACACCATGAGCTGAGATTTAAAAAAAAACTGTCATTTTTATTATGAAAGCGCGACACAGAGGCCAAGTTGGCGAGTTTTAACAGCAAATTGCATGCTCGGCTGTGTGTCTGTGTGGCAATGAGTCTTCTATTGCTGAGCTTCCTGTTCAAAAATGTCCCCCAACCACCAGCTTCACCTCGCCGGAGCGTCTGCTTTGTCACGTTAGCTTTCAGCAGCTTTGAACCTGAGGTCAGTAACAAGAACACAACAAACAGCAACCACGGCTAATTATATCAAGCGTTTAACGTCTTGTTATGGTAACGTACTAGCCTGCTTAGCTAACATTAACATTATTAACATTAACAATATAGCCGGGGTTAAGCTGTTAGAGCGCTCTGAAGCGTCAGGTGTAACGTTAGTCTCTGGCCGCGTCCCAAACCGCACACTGCCGTGCTAGATAGTATGTAACACGTCAACCACTGTTAGAAGTGCTTTCAGTAGTGTAGTGTGTAACGTTCCAGAGTGTGGTGTTTGGGACACAGCCTCACTGCCTCGTTTCAGTGTTGTAACGCTTGAACTTTGAACGGAACGGAAATTGGTTTGTCATTTCAGCATAAGGCCATCAAAATAAAACATAAATAAATAAATTCAGCATATTATATATATTTCGAATATTAGAACATTTTTAATTATTAGATTTTAAATTATTATTGGATTTTTTTTAAACAGTAGATCATTAACAAAGCCTAGTATTACATTATATGAAATATAATGTATTGCCTTATTGGGAGAATACTGGTCTGAGCAGGGGAGTGGCAAGAGAAGCAGTTGTAGGTGAAGTGGCGGCAGGTGAAGGGGCTGCAGGTGAAGGGGCTGCAGGTGAAGGGGCTGCAGGAGAAGGGGCTGCAGGAGAAGGGGCTGCAGGTGAAGGGGCTGCAGGTGAAGGGGCGGCAGGAGAAGGGGCAGCAGGAGAAGGAGTGGCAGATAAAGGGAGTGAGGTGAGGTGTTAAATCCATTAGTGATGACTGTTAACGTTTGTGCCTTTTATCAAACATTTTGCACATGTAGAAGAGTTCAAAATGACCAGAACTGATCACGTAAGCATTACTTGGTTTGAAATATTACATACAAATATATTTTTTCAGAAGAACCCTGGTGCAGAAATAGAAGAGACAGGAGGAGAAGCAGGTGGAGCTGCAGGGTGTTCAGGGGTTTTACATCCAATTCCTCTTTGTAATGGAGTAAAGGAGAAAGGAGACCAATAAATGGAAATAATACAATATGAAAATCTGTGGCTGCATGTGAAGCAGTTCGGTCATGTCATTTGTGCTAGTATACAAACATCCTGGTATTAAAAGGAGAAACTTATGCTCTCATCAGTCTGAGCCAAGATCAAATACTAACTGTTTCAAAGAAACAGACGCTAATTGTCTAACAAAGGTAAATAAATCTCTTTCATACAGTTTTAATGACAAACTAGAGAGGTGTATTTCCTGAAGAAAAAGCGAGTGTGATTGCAGCAAAGCAGAGACATTAGCATCAGCACCATTCGCACTTGTGTTTGTGGGTGTGTCTGTGTGTGTGTGTGTCTGTGTGTCTGTCTGTCTGTGTCTGTGTCTGTGTCTGTGTGTCTGTGTCTGTGTCTGTGTGTGTGTGTGTGTGTGTGTGTGTGTGTGAGAGAGAATACCTAGTTGGGGGGTACCAATACTTTTGGCATATAGTTCCTGGGAGTGTTAATACATTTGATCAGACTGGTTATAGTGTGTATACAAACTGTTATTCAAGCAGAAGTACAGATGACAAAAAATTAGAAACTGAAATGAAAATCAATGGGAGTGGATGGGAAAAAAGGGGCATAAAAACGAGTGTGGAAGGTAAAGGAGTGCATGGATCCCTTCGCCTTATATGCCGTGTCAGACGTTTCAGAGTTGGAACGGTGTCAGAAATCCAGACAAAACTACCCTGAATACTCCTGACAGATAACAATAGTGTGATTGCTTACTGCCTACTGCAATCACACTAATTATGCAACCAGGCCAGTTTGCAGGCCGTTTTTGCCTTTCCTGATTTTAAATGCTTATCCTCCCAGATTATATCCAGTGATGGAAAGTAATTAAGTACATTTACTCAAGTACTGTACTTAAGTATAATTTTGAGGTACTTGTACGTTACTTGAATATTTGCATTTGATGCTACTTTCTTCTTCCACTTCACTACATTTCAGAGGGAAATACTGCACTTTCTACTCCATTACATTTATTTGACAGCTAGCAGTTACCAGTTACTTTTAAGATGAACATTTTGCTCAAGCTTTTACAACATATACAATACGTTGTCAGAGATGAAACTAATGAGATGACCAAACTGGTCCTTTAACTTTAATGCTTTAACTACATTTTGCTGCTAATAAGATACTTGTACACTTTTACTTGAGTAGGGTTGTTCAAGCAGGACTTTTACTTGTAATGGAGCATCTTTACATTGCTGTGTCGATACATTTACTGAAGTAAAGGATCTGAATACGTCTTATGATTATATCATAACCATTCTGATGATTCTACTCACAGTCCGGTTGTAACTTCCTGCGGTTTATAATAGTAAATATTAAACATGCCTACATTTCAACAATGTGTGGTGTGGTGTGTGAGTGGGATGCACCAAGTGTCACGCATGAAACATCATCATTCAGTGACAGATGGTCTGAACCGTTATGTGTCAGGCTTATTTTGATCTGAAGCGTGTTCAGAAGAAATTCCGCACCATCCCAGATCTGGATATGGAAGTGTGTGATGTTTTATTCTGGGCTTGATGACTAAAAGACACAAATTCAGGGCAAAAAAAAAAAAACGGTGTGAAACCTGTCATTACATCTGGTTAGGATTGTATGAATTTAGTAGCATGGCCTAGACCTAAGATGGAAACAATATAATGGAAACAATTTTGCAATTAAAAACCTCATGGCTTTCCCTTTCATCCTTTTAAATGGTGGTTCGACACTAAGGTTTGCTTCTTCACCTTGAAAACAGACACCACTCTGCACTTACAAAAGCAGTTACGGTACATTTTACGTGCTTGCGTCATTCCTCATGATCATGATCGTGTTTAAAGGGAAAAAATCACTAAGCGATATTGATGCTTTTTCAGAGAAGGTATATTTTTACACTTAATTCATTTAGAAGGATATGGCCATGGAGATGTAAAGCAAGGCAGAATGAGGATGGCACTAATAATGAAGTCATTCAGATTCAGAGTTTGGTAAAATTCTGCAATAATGCCGTGTCATCATCTGTATCTGTATCTGCATTCAGACTTAAAGCTGAAACCGGTGTCTCCTAAACTGGATTTTCCATAAACGGAATATGTAACCTGTATCCCAAAACACCGGAATACACTGGAATGTCAGCGACAACTATAGATGGTATAGTTTGTTTTATTCCCACTAATAATTTTATTAATAGTTTTAGTATTGTCTTAATCATTATTGTTGCTTGTACCTGCCTGTGATATTTTCTAAAAATTAAAGCTGGTTCTACTTCCTGAAACATAAACAAACTAGCTTAATTTAAACCACAGCTACCCAGACAAGGCAGATACTAATGATGAATGATTGAAAGAAGGAACGAGCTATGTAAATGTTCTTGTACATCAATTTGCTCCTTCTTTGTCCCACACAAGTCCCATATTGTTTTTCACAAGGGTCCCACTATTAGTAGAGTACAAGCAATGAAATGGATAAAAATGAATAGCCAGTTGTTACACTTTCTGTCTACGTTGCTAGTAAAAAAAACATTTTTAAGTCTGCAAAACATATTAATTGGGACACTTTCTTTAAATTGTATTAAAAGCTGAAATGTGTAATTGGTTCATTCACTTGAAGCTTTATTTAACAGTTTAAATGACAAGAATTTTCAATGCTTTCAATAACAAACTTAGTTCTGTTTGTAAAATAAGGCAAAATAGGACAGAAAAGGTTATATAAGTAACACTCGAAGGTTCCACAATTAACAGTTTACCTGTTAGAGATGATCAAGATTGAGTATAAAGGAGCATCCACTGAAGGCCTAGTCTTTGCAAGCAAGGATGGATTGTGGTTCACCTCTTTGTGCCTCTTTCATAAGAGAATTGTCAGTCAGTTCAGAGACAATGCTTGTCAGTGCAAAACTGAGAACTAAAAGACTGTAGTTCGTTCACCATCTACAGTTCATAATATCATGAAAAGTTTCAGGGAGTCAGGAGAAAGCTTGGTACATTTATGGACATTGGTACATGATGGCAGTTTGCTAGTTGAAATGATTTGAACTAGTTATATAATGCATTAGAAGATATAGTCGTCTCAGTATGCGAAAATTGTCATACAAGGATCACTGAAAATGGAAACATTCATTACTGTTAATATATAAAGGGAGAGATGAGAACGTATAGAACATTTCTGATTTCAAGATTTTTAATATGTGGTCTTTCTTCATTCAGTCTCTCCATTTTAATCACATTTCCATCAGTTCAGTATTAATTAATTTTATTTTTCTAAATAAAAACATAAATCAATAAATAAAAAATTAAAACAAACATACATAAAACAATCATGACTCCTCTACAGGGGTTAGACAATGGAACTGAAACACCTGTCATTTTATTGTGGGAGGTTTCATGGCTAAATTGGACCAGCCTGGTGGCTAATCTTCATTAATTGCACATTGCACCAGTAAGAGCAGAGTGTGAAGGTTCAATT
>JAOVYV010000004.1:20721655-20733535 GCA_025674545.1 Hassar affinis
AATTGACGCTGTATTGGCCGCAAAAGGAGGCCCTACACCATACTAATAAATTATTGTAGTCTAAAATGACAGGTGTTGGTTTCATTGTCTAACCCCTGTATGTCCTCAATCTCAAAGACATAGAGGAGTTTAAACCCCGTTGGTAGCTCATATCTTACTCGAATATTTTTGCTCAGGAGTTTGTTAGGTGCGCTCCTGTACAAACATCTCACAGTAACATTTCAGATATCTTAACAGCAATTTATGCGTGATTACTGAATATTTCTGTCGTTTCATGATTTTTTCTTTCCTTTGCTGCCGACGCTTTCCGATTGGCTGACTGCTTTGTTAAAATATTACACCTCTGCTAATCAGTAATACAATGTAATATGTTTTTTTTCCAGGCTATAAAGATGTTGCTTTTATTTGCATCTGGTAACCTATCGGCAGGTTTTAGCACAACAAAAATTTGAAAAGTACTTAACCGCTGTCTTTCCATGACTACTTTCCACTTTACCATAATGAACAGTAGCGGAACTTTGGATGCGTTGCGTTCGGGTTTTACTGACATTGCCATTCCAAATCATTTCCAAAGCAATTTTGCATGAGCTTATTTATTATTACTTATTACTTATTACTGGCCATTATGTGATACCTGCCTGTGATATTTTCTAACAATTACAAGCTGGTTCTACACGGCATTTGGCAGCCACCCTTATCCAGAGTGACTTACGTTTACCTCATTTATACAGCTGAGCAGTTGAGGGTTAAGGACCTTGCTCAAGGGCCCAACAGTGGCAGCTTGATGGTGCTGGGGCTTGAACTCCCAACCTTCTATTCAGTAATCCAACACCTTAACCACTGAGCCACCCCTGCCCCTATATCCTGAAACTAGCTTCATTTAAACCACCAGACCAGGCAGGTACTAAAGATGAATGACTGATGGATGGATGAATGAGTGAGTGAGTGAATGAATAAATGAGCTTCATAATTGTTCAGGTAAATTAATATGCTCCTTCTTTGCCCAACATGTTCCCATATTGTTTATTTTCACAAGGGTCACACCATTATTCTCACTCTGAGTACAAGCCAACAGTCAAAACAACCATCAGGTTGTCAATTCTGACTGAAATTCTGTGTCAAAGAAGCAAAGTTACAAAACTATCTACCTTAGTATTTAGTTAGCATACCAATGTGCTAGTCTTGAACAAGTAATGAGGCATGCTGCAGAGCAAACCGTGGTCATTAAGTTTGCTGAAAAATGACAATCTGTCATAAATTGCTGCTGTTCACTAACTAATCAATCACACTTAAAGTAAATCTTTGCCTTTTGCTAATGATGCTTTATCACTTAGCAGGCCAAGATGCGGTACAGCATCTCTAGATCAAATCTAATCTAACCGTAGGTGGTTTGGCCTGTCCAATTTAATTTTTTTTTTGCTTTGCTTTCAGGCTCCACTTTTATATTCATAATCAAAAGGTATTTCAATGCGGGTGAGCTGCTGCGCCGTTAGAAACAAATCATTTCAGATTCTGCAAAGCGATGTAATTGGACCAAGGCTTAGCGAGTCCTAAATCAGTGGATGAAATGAGGTCCTTTTGAATACAGCACACTTTCCTGGATCTCTAAATCAGGAAAACCTAAGACAAGGTTTTGGGTTGCTGTTGTAGCTGTAATACATTAGATATAGGCTAATAGAGTAGAAGCATAAATTGTAGGCGTGAAGCATTTATTTGGCTTCCGGCGTCTAGTTTTAAAAGGTAGAGCTAGAGGAGCTAGAGCGGATAAACGGCGTAACGCAAGTGTCGGCCGGTCGTTTCGTGCATCATCGTTCCAAAAAAAGACGATAGCGTTTTGCCTGACAACACACCAAGAACATGCTTTCATATCTGACAACTTCCAGGCAGTGTGTCTTGCGCGCGCTTTGTGCATAATCACTCGGTCGGGACACATCCCGCGTTTCTGACACGCGGCGAACGCTGTATTCTGATGCATGCGGCTTGTAGTTGTCTCCTCCTAATTACCAAAGACATGCCACTGTCAGCAGTGTCATGCCAGGCTAATGTCTCCTCGGAGGCTGACAGCCACTGTGTCAGCCTGTTCGGAGGCGGCTGCATCAGTGTTCCCGAAGATAAAGCGAATTAAAATCCTGTCAAGGCCTCACAAACGGTCACTTGAGCCAAAAAATAAAAAAGAACGAAAGAAGAAGAGAAGGGAGGACTGTAATTACCATGTGTTCTTGTTTGCCTTTGTGCTTCATAACGAAGCAAACTTAATTAGACATCTCTGGATAAAGTCTCCCAAAGAGGTCCACACGTGTCAACAAGGTTTTTTTTTTTTAACAAAGCAGCCAAAAATATGCAGCAGGTATTCATTTAAATTTGATTTTATGCCTCTAATTTGCATGCTTCCTTTCTTACCCTGGGGGAATATAAGTGTGTGTTTGTGTGTGTGTGTGCACACCTCAGGGGTTACCCTACACTTAACATTGAATGAGGAATGACTTTGCAATTGCTAGGCTCTGCTAATGACAGCGTCGTTCATTGATCCCCCTTCACCCGCCCTCCTCGTGTCAGTCAATATCACACCATTACCAGAGGAGCAGGCTTTTCCGGCTGATGTTTAGATATCCCTGCTCATATGCAACGCTGAGACAACCAGCCTCCTGCTTCCTTATAGAAAAAGCTTTCCTTCCTCCTTTCCTCCTCCATCTTATGCAGTAAGCAGTATTTTAAACGTACCTCCGTGCTCTTTTTGATCGCTATTAACGCAAGACCATTACAAGTACGCCGACTCTTGAGCTGCGCTCATCATCTCCTTGCCCGCTCTTCATGTTCTGAACATCGTTCGGATCAGAACGCTTCACTTTACAGTGTATATCGATTGATTTTCTCTTGCTTTGAAAGTAATTACAGGAAGCACCCCCCTCCCCCTCCATAAACACACACTTTCCAAAAAAAATTTCCTTGTTCCTGTGTGTAAAAATGTTCATGAGTAATGCCAGAGCAAAACGACACCCTTGAACATGGCACCGAATATGCCTAATAGCAGTGGCCTTGTGCTAACAGCCTGACAGGCTAATCATAACAGTGTGCAGCCGACAGTGGACAAGGCCAGCATGTCGACACTGACACTTCTCAGACAGGTGGCCTGATTAATGCCAGCCTTCCTTAACCTAGTAACTGCTTCCCGGGTTTAATACCGACGCTCTTGACAACACGTCTCGCTGACAGCAAACCAGTTGACTCCAACTAGTCAAATCTTCCTATTTATAAGCAGCGGCCGGTGCCAGGAAATACAAGAATAGATTTATTTATGGATCGGAATACTAAGAATGAAGATTAGGGGATCACAAATATATTGGTTTGTAATAATTTATGGGAACGTGAACCGATTTTTGTGCTGCTACTTCTGAAACAGTTTTCATTAGACACTAATTTTTCACTTTGGCGTACGTCTTTAAACAAATATTTCACATCATTTAATCCTTTATGGACCATTATGACTAATACATACTGTAGAATCGTCTTTCAACACTCCAGCTCCTCCACACCTAATACATTTTGGAAAGGTTTTTCTCTATCTGTATATAAAAACCTTTACAGTGATACATTATGAATCAATTTGAGTGATGTGTTATGAGGTATAGTACGGGTTTGACAGGACAGATCACTAGCTGTGTGTCTGAGCTAGCTGATTCGTTTCAATGAATGTCCGGAAAGTAATGAGAATGAAATGGGCTCTGTAGGGCTTATAAATAGGGATGTGTTTGTAATCTTGGGGAACTAGAAGAAATCACACAGAGCCACGTCGGGGCTATAGTCTGGATGTGGAAGGACTGGAATGTTTTTTTCAGCAAACAGTTCTCTCACAGACAGTGAAGTGTGACTTGGTGCGTCGTCATGATGGAGGATCCATGAACAGGAGATCTGATGGCGCACACGTGAAACACACTTCCTCAAAACTCTAAAATGTTGCATTTACTATTTGACCTTCTGGTATGAATTCTTGATAGACTAGCCCATGAGAATGGAAAAAAAGACAATGAACAGTGGCTCAAGCGAGCTTTCTTTAGGGGAGGTGGTGGTAATGTGAGCCATTCAGCACTTTTTTGTCTCTTTTTGTATCAAGATTGTACTCGCACCCATGATTCATGTCCCGTGATCACTCAAGGAAATTGAGCTCTGTTTTTACTGATCGGGTGACAATAGTGTAACTTGTCCATAAGGTTTTTTTTTTTAACATTTCTAGAGTTTCCAATGCACTTTTACTGATTTTCATGCAGTACTTGATCACATACCGTTGCTCCAAACTCAGTTGCATTGTTCCAGTGATGAGGCGCTTCAGCAAGGTCTCACAAAAACAAACGTCTGGGAACTGCGAAGGCTAGAACGCAACTGAAACGGGTCCTAATGTTTATCTAAGATCCCACTCTAATTGACCTTGAACCACCATCCCCATGTGTAAGACCTATGGAGTATGGAAATTTCATTCTCATTATGTTCCAGACAGATCTATATATATAAAAAATGTTACAGTTGTACCTTGATGCTGTAACTATAATGCAGTGGAATTCAGAATCCCGTCACCTGCGGAACTACGTGCATTAGCCAGATCAGCCCTGAAATCATTGTTTTGTTTGCCCGGATGACAGATGATTTTGTTTCTGAATCAGGGACACGCTGTGAATTGTGCAAGCAAAATGAGCTTTGTTATAGGACTCTCCTGCTCCAATTAACAGTCACCTGGCAGTTGAACATGAGAGAACAGAGACTGTGACATTACAATTTCCTTTATTGGAACCAAGAATGCTCGAGCATGAGAATGCCACTGTGCACAAAGCAAGATCCATGCATACATGGTTTCCCAAGGCAGTTTGGAAGAATGCAGTGTCCTGCATGGAGACCTGAGCTCAAACCCACTGCGCACCTTTGCTATGAACTGGCTTCCTCAGCCAACATCAGTACCTGGCCTCACTAATCCCCTTGTAGCTGAATGATCACACATCCCCACAGGCATGCTCCAAATTCTAGTGGAAAGACGGCTTCTTCCAAGAGGGAAGCAACTCCATGTCCATCAATTTGTAATGGATTTTCAATGCCCAGGTGTCCACATACTTTTGGCCACATGGTGTTATTTTCCAAGCAAGTAAGATGTGACTACCAGAGATGCTGAATCAAATAGCCAGATCTTGATTGGTGACAAAAACTCCTATTTATACAATTATTTATTGTGTCAAAAAAACCCAACAATATGTCAAACACACTTGTAAACCACTGCAGCACTGAGGACAGACACTTAGCAGGAGAGATGCAAAATCACAAGGAATTGGCATAGAATTAAATCAGTACCTCCATCATCCAGACTAGTCAACAGCCATGTGTTGCTTGCCTTATGGCACCTTGCAGAGCTTCCATGTGCACAGAATGTGTATCTAATGCCTAAAAATCTTTAGCACACAAAAGTAGGGCCCTTTAATTAACTACTTAATGTTCATAAATATTTGATTTCCTAGCTGTTAAACAAACAGTTGTATTATACCTAACTATAATAAGCACGTGCAAAACAGTTGAATTCTTTTAGAACTTTGATTTGTCGTCATGACGAACATCACTGCTGCAAGCTGGAAATGTCAGGTCGGAACGGTAGCACATTGGCCTTCAGTTCTTGTCCGTGGGCGTGACATTTGGCCACCGCTGACCACCGACGTCCGAAAGGAGCGATGTAGAATATGCTCAAAAGCGATTTAGAGCACACTGCACACATTGTAGCTTGGCTTTTATTTCACGTTCAATGAAAAAACAGATGAAAACTATCAGGAAGCAAAACCGGGAAAAGAAAAGAGAAGAGATAAGAGGTAGGGGGAAAAAAACAGGCAGGTTCAGAAGGCACAGGTGACATTTAGAGTAATCCCGCTGAGCACCGGTATCACAGAAAGCCCGGTCCGGACATCGAATATTTCTGAATTGATTTGGCGGTGTCAGTAAAAGTTGCACGTCGCCGTTGGCGATAATCGTTTGATGAGAATCATATGTCCTTTTCACATTAAACTTGCATGCTTACTTACTTACTGACCTTTTTGTTTAGCATCTTTGACTTGCTGGCTCGACATCCCTGGGCTTCAGGGCTCATTATCCCTGCCGTATTGCTTTGTTAAAGAAAAGACCATTTTTCACTTAGCAGATTTTATGCATCGCAGCAAAGGTGTTATTAGTGCTGAGGGTAAAGCAGCGTCATGTTTCCTGTCAGTGCCAGGCGGTTCATTAGATCAGCATCAAGGTGCTAAGTGAAATTCGTTCGTAAGGTTAACCTTCTGAAACCTTACACAAAATGTTAGCACTTTTTTTAAAGACCTTTTATTGAACGGATGCCTAAACAGGCTGGACCAACGTTTCCCAATCCCTAGCCATTACATATCATTTTGATTTTTCCTTAATCAAACATGGCTCATTCAATTATTTTGATAACAATCCAGGCCTAGGATTGAATTAGATCAGCAGGAAAAACTACAAAATATTCAGTGTCCATGATTGAGATTGTAATTACCTCCCTAAGCAGATAATATGCCGGAAATTGAGGGGGGAAAAAAGGATGTTGACGTTTGTTTTTCAGGATTTAACCTGTAGGCAGGCAGACAGAGATGCACTCAAAGATTAGCTAAAGTCTGGGATTTCGATATTAACCTTTTTGAGCATAATGCTGGGAATCTAAGCCTGTCCTCCAGCAGACCTCTAGTGAGCTCTGCTTCTCTAATTAGCTGCCTGACATTTCACTTAATGCAATAGGAAAAAAAAAAACCAAAACAAACCAACAACATGGCTGCAGCGTGATGATCTGATATCAGTAATTGGAACTTGCTTTTCGGTGGTGTTCGTCACAGCGCTGGCGCCGGTTCATTCTGATGCCTGTAGAGATATCATTAAAAAGCCTAAAATGAAGCACAGCTCTTCCCAAAGGACCCAGCAACTATTCTGCTTTAATCACGTGTGTCTGTGCACGTGTATGCCCCGCATACTGTACAGACGGAGATCGGTGCAGCGAGTCCCGGGGGTTAGCAGAGGGTTTAGGGACGTATCATTTCCCCCTGCTTGTGTTGCGGCTGTTTGATGACATGAGGCTTTTTGGCACCCGTGGCTATGATTACTTTCTGTGTTTGCATCTCGCGGCGGCCACCTTTGCTATCAAATCAAAGTCAAGCCGATCGTCCTTGCTCAAACTGACAGCTTAATTTCCTGTCACTCGCCGCTGTGGTCCATCTGATCGTTGTCATTAACACTGATTTTGAAGTGCCTACTCCCGGTGCACGCACACTTTCAGTCCTGCCCTTGTCTACTTGATCATTATATTTATATATACAGGCAGTACAGGCCGAGGGTGTCTACGAGGCATCACCTTCTGCATCAAGCAAGCTTTATATGTTAAATACTTATAAATAAATAAATAAATAGTGTCAGGTTTGTCCAGCTACAATGCTGAAAAGCGAACAGGCAAGTACAATGCATCATGCTGCCTAAGTGCCTGAATTTATTTATGTGCACACCAAGTCTCGGTACTTTTAAAGCATTACTGCATTAGAGAGAAGCGAGGAGTGTGTCTTTTTAAAGAGCACAGAACCAGAGCCTGCATTTAATTTCTCCCCGTTTCTTCTCCCTCATTAATTAATATCTGCCTCAAGGCTATGGATAAACAAGACAAAACCAAAAAACGAATATGAAATATTCTAGCAAAAAGATGAGGCTTTTTAAAATCACACCACCTCCCCACCCCCCAAGCCCCCCTGCAAAACTTGTTAAAAAAATAAATATTGTTGCATGCATTAGGCATTCTTTGGCGAACAATCTTAATTGGTTCAGAGCTTGCGAAAGCAAGCACACGGTTCTCCGTGCATTTGAATTGGAGAAGCCATCGATAATAGAGTCCTGCTGGGGATGCTTTTATTATGCAGTACTTTCTCACAGCTTCCAAACAAAGCATGCTTCGAGCTCTGAACGTCTTGTTTTTTTTCAAGTTAATAAAAAATAGCCATCATTAGGTCCCTGGTTTGGGCTGGAGTGGGTTTCTGTGTGTGCAGTCTTATGATCTGTGATCTTGTGATCTTCTGATATTCAGGTGGGTTTCCACAGTTCCTTCAGACAGTTGCATTAGCTACAGAGAATTGCTCTTAGGTGAGTATATGTTTGCATGGTGCCCTGCGACAGACTAACATCCCAATATCCCACCGTGTGCCCAGTGTCACCAGGGTAAGCTTCAGATCCACCATCCATTTATTGAAGTTCAAGATTTATTCAAAACCTGTATCATGGATGTGAAAAAGTAATTGCCTGTTAGCTACCAAATCATCCAGTTAATTAAGTTCATTAATTCATTTTTGGGTTCAGTTTCACTAACCACGCCCAGGCATGATTACTGCCCAGTCTGTTGAATTTAAACATCATTTAATAGAACCTGTCTGGGTGAAGCAGGCTAGAAGGTCTCAAATACCAGCAGGATTCCACGCTCTAAAGAGATTTGAATACAGATGCTAAACAAGGTCATTGAAAAGTGTTACAAAGCCATTGCTAAGGCTCAAGGACCACAGTTAGAGCTGTTATCCACAAATGGAGAAAACCTGTGAAAAACAGTGGTGAAACTTTCAAGGAGTGGCCAGCCTACCAAAATATCACCAAGAGGGAGTCAACAATGCATCCCATAGATCACGAAAAAACCCATGAATATCTAAAAAACTACAGGCATGGGGCAACAATGGCATCTGTGGCAGAGTTGCAAGGCACAAAACACTGCTAACCAAAAAGAACACAAAGGCTCATCTTACATTTGCCAAAAAATATAATATAGATGACCCACAAGACTTTTGGGATAATATTCCGTAGATTGATGAGTTAAAGGTGGAACTTTTGGGAAGATATTTGTCCCATTACATCTGGCATAAAGCAAACACCACATTCCACAATAAGAACACCATACACCATACAGTCAAACATGGTGGTGGTAGTGGGATGTTCTGGGGCTGGTTTGCTTCTGTAGTTCCTGGATGACTTGTCATAATTGATGGAATCATGAATTCTGCTCTCAGAAATTTATCAGAAAATCCTGAAGGAGAATGTCCACCTGTCAGTTCATAACCTAAACCTGAAGTGTGGCTCGGTTCTACAGCAGGACAATGATCTGAAGAACACAAGCAAGTCCACCTCTGAAAGACACTAAATTAAGTTTCTGGAGTGGCCGAGACAAAATCCTTGCTTGAATCCCACTGAGATGCTGTGGAAAGACCTTAAACGGACAGCTAAATCGGACTGAATGAAAACAATTCTGGAAAGACGACAGGCCAGAATTCCTCCCCAGTGGTGTTAAAGACTGATCACCCATTATCAATGATGTTTGATTACATTTGTAACTGCCAAAGACCTGGCACAACCTGCTATTAGGTTTAGGGAGGGAGTACTTTTTCACATGGGTGATGTAGGTTTTGAATAAATCTGTATCTTTAGTAAATGGAATTTTGCATTTAGTCTTTGTGGTCTTTATCTTATATTAAAATTTGATGAACTGAAAAATACTTTGTCATGGCACTGTACAACCATTTTTGTGGCCACGTTCAAGACGTTAATGGTTTTACAATTTCAACCTTGAGGACATTGTGGCCCTAAAAGCCAAGGTGCTGCCAGAACAGATACCATTTGTTTATCTAAACACAGTAAGCTAACTATGTTCGTTCACTATAGGTAACTCCTGAGAACAAATGTAGCCCTGCTGTCTCAAACGAGCTAGCTTGTTTCTTGATGTAGGTTTTAGGTGAGGTATTAGGTTTGTTAGATATAATAGACATGTAAGCTGACTGACAAGCTAATCATGGTAAATTTCTTTGGTTAGCAAGCCAACTTTGCCAATATAATATGAGTTAGCTAGCTACTGTAGCTGAGATGAAAAGGGGTACTACAAAGAAGGAGCTCCTTGGCTGAAAATGATCTGATTCAAACACTTTTCTGGCTTGCTAATAAAATTTACTGTAGTTGCCTGACTATAGAGCTCTGGAAGTTGACGTCAAAATCAAAACACTGCCTCATTGGCAGGACATGGTCCTGCTTATCTTGATTGGTTGGACGTTAGTGGTTCACATCATATGTTTTATTTTTTCCAACAACGGCTTATACCGAGACCTTGAGCAGATATTGTACTTTGGTGTAACTTAACGACTTCTATAACAAATTTGGACCACTGATGCAACCAAGCAGATGATTTGCTTGTCATCCTGAAGCCTTTGGTATTCAGCTCTGTAACACTGATGGGTCGGAGCTGCTGAAGCTTTCTGTTTTTTTTTTTTTTGTTTTTTGTTTTTTTTTAAAATATTTTCTAAACCCTGTTCACATTCCCACAGCCGCAGTTTACTTAAAAGCTGTAAATACAACGGCATCAGTCTGTCACGTTCTGCTGCCATTCTGGTGTGGTGTTCGCCTGCTAGCTTTCTGGGTCGTTTGGAGCCAAAATGTTGTGTTTGCTAGACAGGAATCTATGAGGCTATATAAAAAGTTGCTCATCTGTCATTTGAGTGGAACGCTGAAAATCTGCCCAAAGGCTGCCTGGCTCCAAGCCTGAAGGAGCTGGGCTGTGCTCAGAAAGTGTTTTCGGTACACTTCGAAGCGTGCTCACCCGACTATCAAGCTGCCTCGTGCCCTTCAGCTATCTTGCCGCTTTAATCTCTCTGTGTGTTGGGAATGTGAACTAATGAGATAAATTAGGGCTCATTAGCCTAAAGCTAAGATATCATCTGTGTGCAGAGATAAAATACAAATTCCTTCAAGCTGTAGCAACAGCAAACAGGAAAACGAGGGAAACATATATACATTTAGTTGTGACTAGATATTCTGCAGCGAATATAATACAGCTGCATTTATCGTGTTCATCGAGGAAGAGATCAGCATGCATTAGTTATACTTACTTAATGTGCTCATTACCTTTAATAAGAATGTTAGAGGCATGTTGACTATGGGGTATATTTACAAACCTCATTTCCAGAAAAGTTGGGAAACTTACTAGCAGTAACTGAAATCTGTAATTTGTTAATTCACTTGAAACTTTATTTAACAGACAAAAGGACGAAGAAAAGATTTTCAGTGTTTTAAATGATTAACTTCATTCTTTTTTTTCAAGAAATTTCAAAACCTGCAACACAATTAAAAGAAAAGTTGGGACAAAAGCATGTTTACCACTGGGTCACATCACCTTTTCTTTTAATTATACATTTTAATCATTTGGGAATTGAAGTCTGTATTTTTGCAAGTGGAATTTTTGCCTGTTCATGCTGTGTACAAGACTTGAGCTGGTCAGCAATCCTTGGTCACTGTTGTCTGATTCTCCTCTTCATGATGCGCTGTACGTTTTCAATAGGAGACAGAACTGGACTGCAGGCAGGCCTGTCAAGCCACGCTGTTGTAGCTCATGCAGAATGAGGCCTGGCATTGTCCTGCTGAAAAACATATGGAGTCCTGGGAAAAGACATCGTCCTGATGGCAGCATGTGTTTCACCAAAATAACAGTATAAGCCTCTGCATCAATGGTACCTTCACATATATGCAGATCTCCCATGCCGTAGGCACTGATGCTCTCCTATGCCATCACAGATGCAGTTTTTTCTACTTTTCATTGCTAACAGTCTGGATGGTTTTTTACTTCTTTGGCACCCAGAATCTGACGTCTGTTTTTTCCAAAAACAAGCTGAAACATGGTTCCACTTTCAGTTCATCTCATGACAGTTTCTCGAACAATATGTAATATTGTTTGAGATGGTCACGCACACTGAGCAGCAGTTTCCACCCTTGCCCTATATTATACATACAGGGGTTAGACAATGAAACTGAAACACCTGTCATTTTAGTGTGGGAGGTTTCATGGCTAAATTGGAC
>JAOVYV010000004.1:20733787-20745411 GCA_025674545.1 Hassar affinis
GGCCCTACACCATACTAATAAATTATTGTAGTCTAAAATGACAGGTGTTTCAGTTTCATTGTCTAACCCCTGTATATATTATGTACTGCAGATGGTGGAAGACTGAAATCTTTGCAATCTTGTGCTGAGAAACATTGTTCTTGAACTGACTGAAAATTCTCTCATGAAGTTTGGCACAAAGTGGTGAACCATGACCCATCCTCAATAGAATTAATTTCTTCATTGAAACACTGAAAAGGAGTCAAGTGAATGTAACAAATTTATTGCATTGTGAAAGGTCTGTCCAGAAAGTAATGAGAATTAAATTCCCGTAGGTCTTACGCATGTGGATGGTCAGTTAGAGTGGGCTCTCAGAGCGAGTTTGGAGCAAATGTTGGATCGTTTAAAAGAGAGCCCAATTTCCCGAACAGAGCAAGATGAATCATGGGTGTTTGAGTATAATTCTCAGTATAATTCTTATTCTCATAGACACACTCAGGAGTCATGTGTATTAAATGTATTAATTTGCTTTTTATTCTTTTTTTGTTGGACTTTTTCAGATAGATCACATAAAACACAGCCTTAGACAATAGCAGTTGAGCTTATCCATACAATGTATGCCTCATTTCTTTTTCCCAGCGTATGGTGGATCACTCTGTGTGGGACTGAATATGTATGTGTGTTCAGGACAAGGTTTAGTGAAATGGTAGAAGGATGTGTGTGTTATTTATTTTTTTTTAAAAATGCGTTTCATTTAATTATGCATTAAAGCGGCAGACTTTGATGGCCAAAAATACCCTTGGTCTGACTAATGCAGCGATCAATCCCCCTCCATGCCCAGCCAGTGTAATTAGACAATAATGAGGGCGCAACTGCATTATGCTGGTTCTCCAACTATGTGTTGACCTCAGCAACTTGTACTCCATTAGACAGCAAATAGCTCGCAAGGCCTGGGTAATAAACCATGCATTCCACCTCAGTGGGAGACCTGAACAGGCTTTGCAAGGGACACCTCAGGATGGTCTTCAGTTTGACTGTGCCATCAGTATTGGATTTTGGATGAAAAAAAGGTCAAATTTAGGTTGTAGAGAACAACTCAAGACATTTAGGACACACACACACACACACACACACACACACTTGCTCACAGAATGGCAACCAGTACTGCACCACACATGGACGCCTTTGCAAGCCGTGAAAAAAAACGAGCAACGAGGAAGCGAATAGAGTAACAAAAAAACAAAAAAAACAAACACAAAAACAGAAAAGTTATTTCTATCTGCCTGGTTTTAGGTTGAAGCAGGCAGAAGATCATTTGCGTCTCTTGAATGTTTTTGTTCTCATAAATGAAAGACAGTGCGCTGCGTCGCACTACACTGGAGAGAGAAGACGCTCGTCTCGGAAGCCGCTTCGAGCTCTGAGCACGAGCCGGCGCGCTGCCTTTCATTATTTGTCGAGGTTACATCGAGGGTGTCAAAAATATCAGACTCGTCACTGTGTTTGGGCAGGAAATAAAAAAAAATACTCAATTAGAAACCAACACAAAGGTTCTTTTTCTCCTTGATGCAAAACCTACCGCAAGGGAGGGAGGGAGAGAAGAAGAAAAAAAAAAGAGAGAGAGAGCTTTCTTGGGAGAAAGGAATACATATGCGAATAGTTCCGCCGTGTGTCGGTGAGTATGAGGGATAATAGGAGTAGTGCGGTAGTGTTTGAGCTGTTCCTCGGGTGACTGCATCAGGTGTCATAGTGAGTCACAGGCTAGTTAAGGTACTGAGGTGCGTACTGAAGTAATGTTGTTGCATTTTAGCAATGGAGAGATGGGAGAACTCGTCTGTTCACGACCCAGACTGGCACCACTTAAGAAACAAATCCAGGCCATATTGGATCAGCTTACCTCCATTACATCTTTTTTTTTTTTTTTTTTTTGAAAAAAAAAAATCACTCCACATATTTAAGCAGTGGAGTCAGTATTGACCTGAATCAAAAAATAATTCTTTTCTCTTATTTGCTGTTTACAAAGAGAAGCTACGCTGAGTGCTGGAACTGCAGACCTGACATGAATGCATCATTTGAATTCTGTCTCTACTGCTACAATGAAACTCCAAAATGAAAAAAAAAAAACATCAAAGCAAAGAAAAACCGAAACCTTGGACGCTCGGTTATGAAGTTTTACACAGTCCGGGATGAAAAAAAGTGTGTATGCTGTGTACAAATTGCGTGATGAATTTTCTACGAATGGTGATTGCGATAATGAAAAAACGCACGCACGTACACACACGTGAAGCGAATACACAAACAGAGAGCTCGAAAGTCCTTATATACAAAACAAGATCGCACGTTCTTAAGAATCCCCCGTCGTCTTTGTAGTCAAGTGCACTACAGTGACAATATGAGCTTTCCGAGTGAGTAAGGCAGTATCACAGAACGTTAGCCAGGGACTCCTCGCTGCGTTATGAATGGCAGGCTTAGATTTGAAAAAAGAAACAGAAAGAAAGAAAAATCCAAATGACAAGAAATTGTCACAATTAAAAAATAGCTGCCCTGTAAGTTTATCTCAGCATTGCAAAAAAGGTAATCGAACTGTAGTCGTGTGTAGGCGTTTCTGGGGTTTTTTTGATAGAAATGTGCTGGCTGAAGAAGCTCGGACTGAGTTAAAGCGAAGGAGTTTGCTCGGACAAGCGTGTGTAATAGGAAAAAAAAGAAAAGAAAAAAGCCGAACAAACAAAAACAAACGAAAACAAAAAGCCACGCTGGCGTGCCTGGATGTACGGGACCCGGCTCGCTCGGACAGAGGAAGGACGACGAAGAAAACGAAACCCAACAGCAAAGAAACTCACAGAGTTTGACGGCTACTAAGGCAACAGTTGCCAAATACAATATAAGCCCATGTATATTGCAACACAACTATATATTAATTTAATAAAATACACAATATAGCTCTTGTACACGTAACAATTTTGGCTCATATGCACAGAGATTGCAGGAAAATCAATAAAAATATGTCATTTCGATGTAAACACATTAATTGGATACATTTTGCACATTAAATGATATTGTGAATAAGTGACAAATGTGAAGGGACATTTCCTTTTTTTTTTTTTAACCTTTCTTTTTTTCTGACATTCGTTGTCAAACCAGTGTCCTTTGCGGCGCAATAAATATCCACAACTGCATTTTCATCATCAGTACTTTCTTTTCCTTCCACTTCTTTTTTTTTTTTTTTATAGAAAAGGTATAAATATTTTGTTAATATCTGGACACTATACATAAGTTCATATATGTATATCCATATGTATATATATATTATTTATATATTTATATAGAATTTCACAGTCAAGGAAATATGTCCCTAATATACAGAATTATGATTGCCTTAATCGAATGTAGGACGAGTGGAAGGTCACCGTAAAAGAAGTGACAAGTAGAAGACAGCTGAAGACAGTGTTCACACAAAGGACCAATGAGGAAAAGAGTAACAGTTTCACCAATCTGGAATGTTCCATATACACGTATATATGGGAGGAGGAAACACGGCTTACACAGATGACTAGAAATGGCGAGGTGAGAAATGGTAACATTTGTTAATTAAGCACTCCCAGGTTACCACACCTTCCCCTTCCCCCTCCCCTGCCCTGCCCCCACAGATCAGAGATAATCATTGATTATTCAGTATTTCGTACAACGATATTACAAAGTCAGAAAAGAGAAAGCGTGGTTCGGTTTTGATGAGATCCAACCGCATTTCGGAGGGTTCCTACGTTTCAGTTGCGATTGTCAGAATCGACCTTTTCTTGCGGTTTGTGGCGTTCCAAGTCATAAAGAAAGTTTAGAGCTGGTGGGCACTTGAAGAAAAAAGCTTGCTAAGAAGCCAGAAACAGCAACTTCTGAAACTCCACAGAAATCCCCTCCCCCCAAAAAAACAACAAAAAAAAAAAACACAACATGGCGTCCAGAAAACCTGGCTTTTTTTCTTTTTTCTTTGAGACAGTTCATCTGAAGTTCTTTTCTGTCTTGTCTTGCCAAACCCAACGAGCACCTCACTCTTTGAGAGTGTTTCTAAGCTCACCGGTTTCTCACTGTTTTAATTCTTCTTCTTTTTTTCCATCATTGTATTAGTCCGTTCACTTCCTCACCACTGCAGCCTCGTTGCTTCGGCAGTCCTGCAGAAGTTTATCGATGTCTCTGACCACCTGCTCGGCGTCCATGCCTCCTCGGCTTGGCTCTCCTCCTCCGTTCTCCAGTGCTCCGTCTGGCTCGTTAGCCTTTTCCTGGCTGATGCGTGAGCGTGCCTCCAACAGCACTTTGGCTACAGGATCCGATGCGGTTAGCGCGCCATACCCGTGATCTCTACTCTGTTTTCCAGGAGAAGTGTAAAGTCCGTTGGGCCCTTCGTAGTGGCTGGTGCTGGGATTGACCTCGGCTCCATCCGCGACGCCTTTGGTTCCTTTGGTAGGACTGCAGGAGGCTGAGGGCACTTCCTGGAGAAGTGGGCTGAGAGCACGCTTGCCCTTGAGGTATGGCTTGACGTTGGCCACCAGAACAGCATGCTCGCGCCGCTCCTTGCCAAATGTGCAAAAAGTCTTCTTGCCGCTGGTGTTCCCCGTTGTCTCGTAGCTCTCTGGCTCGGTGGCCACAGCCTCCATTCCTGCAGGTACAAACAGGTTTGTGCGGTAGTCGAGACCCTCAGCCTGCGCCATGCCCGGGGCCGGGAACTGGGGCATCCAGCAGCGGTCTGAGTGACCCAGGACCCGGCACTCCTCAGTACAGTTCACGCAGTCCTCATCTGCAAAGAAGGAAACAGAAAAACAATTCAAAATGGTGTTGTTGCAAAGGAAATATAAAGAGTTGGTACAGATCGAGTAAGGCTAACCTCACATAACCTTACCACTGCCTCATGATTTCTATTACTCCCTTAAAAAACTTGAACTGATTTAAATATTTTATAAAGAGAGAACTGTAAGACCCAGCATCTTGGGTATCAACACTCATAATGGTACTATTTACCATTGATAGCTAAACAAACAAACCTAGCTACCATTTTCATGTTACTGTGTATCTGGATTTTATTGCTCTGCTCAGTTTGCTTGGCCATTTCATTGCAATAAAGCAAGCTTACAGCACATGAGAATCCCTGACAGAGATATCAATCCTTATCTGCTTTGTGAATTCTCATCACCTGAAAATCATTTGCTGTTGCTGAGGATGGCCCCCACATAGACAGCTGAAACATCACCATGATGGGCAGCACAAAGATGCACTTAAAAACCATGAACTGGGCTTTGCACTGCAACTGATATAACCAGCCTTCTTATGATGCCTAGGACTGTAATCGCCATCAACAGTCTTACACCCTGGTTGATAACATCACCAAAATAGACTTCATGTTAAAAGTTTAATGAATTTCCTGGTTACAGTTGAATTTTTTTTCAATATAGCACACAGTAATAGAAGGGATTATTTATTATTGTATTATCCGGTGTCACCCAAATGAGGATGGCTTTCCTTTTGAGTCTGGTTCCTCTCAAGGTTTCTTCTTCTTATCATTTCAGGGAGTTTCCCTCTGCTTGCTCAAAGTTATGTCTGGATTTTCTGTCTTTGTAAAGGAGACAATGTCTATTGTTAAAAGTGCTTTAGAAATAAAATTGAATTGAATGAGAAGCTATGAAAAGTTCCTTGCTTTGGTCAATTTATTTTATCTTCTGCACTGAATCATGGGCTGAACAGCCACTCAACAAACGTTCAATATACAATCAACAGAAACAGGTGCTGAAGAGGGCTGACCAGTACCGATACTGTAGGCCATCCTGTAAACCTTCGGGCTCACAGATAATAGCTGATTAGATGAGTAAAGGCTAAACCACCAACAGAGATATCAGAGATTATTATGCATTTTATACACTGGGAGCTCCACCAAGCCATCTTTTCCTATTTTTGTGCAAGCAGCATTCTGAGTATCAGTGATATCAGATGTCTGATACCGGGCCCATACTCGTTCTCTTGGTAACCAGGCAGACTCTACAAGCCTCTGCTGCCAAATTATGCATCCAACAGCCTTTAAACAAGGTGCGTCCTGTGTAGCGTCAGTCAATATAAGGGGCAGGGGTGGCTCAATGGTTAAAGTATTGGGCTATTGATTAGAAGTTTAGGGGTTCACATCATAGCACCACCAAGCTGCCACTGTTGGGCCCCTGTGCAAGGCCCTTAACCCTCAACTGCTCAGTTGTATAATTCAAATGAGATAAATGTAAGTCACTCTGGATATGGGAGTCTGCCAAATGCCGTGAATGTAAATATAGTCTTATATAGCAAACAAGTTCTCTAGCTTTCTCTAGAGTCTGCCCACTAAATGTGGTCAAAGGAAAAGGCCGTTTGAATGACATTGCAGTTTCCCAGCAACCTCATGAGAGAACACATTTAATTTAGATATTTCCTTAAAACAAAACTTTTATAGATGTTAAGTCCAGAAACATGCTTTGAAAACACATTGCTAAAAATTACTCTTGAAGATTCTGAAGCTTTAGGCAGGAAAAATGTACAATATTCGAAGTATTAGACTCTTTCAGCATAAATCTTGAGTGTGTCAAGATGGAGACTGATTGAGGGACAGATGTGTGGCATTTATGTGTCAGAATGTACGTGTATCATGTTCTCGTGCAGTATGTAAAGTGTGTATATATAGCTTTTCTGAGATCTGATGTATGTAGCCTTTCAGGGGAAGAAGGAGGTTTTTCATTGAGGAGGATCAAGGAAACGGCAGCAAAGACCCCCTCCCCCCTACTCAATCATCCCTCCATCTCTCCACCCCCCAGAACACAGCAAAAAAACAACAGTTCTGTTTTGGCCAAAATGTCTGGAGCTGCAATCATAAATTTATGTCACCGGGCTTTGAAGCTCTCCCATGGCAGCCGCTTGTATCTTTCAACCAAGCGTGTAGTGTTTGTGTGTGTCTGTGTCCGTGTGTGTGTGTCCACCCCTTTCATCTTCATTCTGGATTATTATTGGTTTGGGGTTTTTGATGGCGTGTTAAATGGGTCCAGGAAACACACACACACACACACACACACACACACACACACACACGCGAGCTTAGTAGATCCTAATGCAAAAGATACACTGAGAGAAACCGAGAGACGGACAGGTGCTGTTCTGCGACTACATGAGCTCAAAGGGATGAGACATGGCCGTGCTTCTGACACAGGGTTCTGTGTGATGTGTGTGTGCATGTTTTGTGTATGTTGTGTTTGTGTGTGTGTGTGTGTGTGTGTGTGTAAGAGTCGACACAAAGCAAAGCCTGCTTCTCCCTCGCAATGATTTATCCCTTACAAATGACACATCATGTATATTTAATATTCGCAGACTTTCACTCATTCAGAAGGTAGAACAACAAGACTTCACGACCTTCTGAAAAAGGAACATTTTCATTAATCTAATACAAAATCACTACCAGTCCTTCCATTGCTCCGGCGCACAGACGATACAAAACATCAAATTTAATTATCTCTTGATATCTTCTATCTTCCCTTTAGTTTGACTGCATTAAGTAAAAAATATATATTTCCATTTTATTTCCCAAAGCAGCTTTACAAAGACATCAAATCCAGGCATAACATTACAATTATAGAAGCTTTATCCCAAGCAAGGAAAAAAAAACTCCTCAAAAAAAACTTAAGAAAGAAGAAACCTTAAGAGGAACCTGACTTGAAAGGGAACCCAGCTTAATTTGGGTGGCACCGGATAGTGCAATAATAAATAATTCCTAATATAACTTGACTATCTCTCTGGACAACACACCTCTACTACCCTACACAACAGCACGCAACCTCTGTGTGACCATCGACAACAAACTCTGCCCACATCACAACCCTGACTCGCTCCTGCAGAAACCTCCTTTACAACATTAGGAGGATCCGACCATTTCTCACCACTCAAGCCACACAAATACGTGTTCAATCACTGGTCATTTCCAAACTGGACTACTGCAACTCACTCCTTTCAGGTCTCCCTCAGAACTATATCTGACCACTACAGCTCATCCAGAATGCAGCTGCACGTCTCATCTTCAACCTCCCCAAGTTTTCACACACTACCCCCTTACTCCACTCCCTCCACTGGCTTCCAATAGCCGCCCGCATCCAGTTCAAAACCCTGACCCTCGCCTACAAGGCAAAAGCTGGATCTGCACCCACATACCTCAAAGCACTAATCACCCCTCGCACTGCACCTCACTCCCTTCAGTCCTCCAGCACTGCCAGACTGGTTCCACCATCTACCAAGGGAAAACACTCCTCACGACTCTTCTCCGTTTTGGCACCAAGGTGGTGGAATGAGCTTTCTCTAAGTGTCAGAACCACCAAATCTCTGTCCATCTTCAAACAACGTCTTAAACTTTTCTTTTCCAAAGATTTGTAAACTAGGTATCCTTTTCATTAAAAAGAAATCTAGACCTAACTGTACTCTTAATAGACATCTGAGCTAGTATCAGAATATAATTGTTGATGGTGACCTTAAAGCACTTTTTGTAAGTAGCTCTGGATAAGGGCATCTGCGAAATGCCTAAATGTAAAATGTAAATAACTGAGTGCTATATAGTAAAAAAAGTGTAACCAGTAAAGTCGTTAAACATAAAGTTTTTTAATATTTTGTTGATTTTAAGAACTGTTCACTGATAAAGTGTAAAACCGTTCATGGCAATTAGCCCTAATTTAACCCCCCATCGTAGGAAGGCTGCTTATATGAAGTCAGATTAAAAAAAAAAAGGAAATCAGAGCACCAAGAGAGGGATTCTTAAACGTATCTAATCACACTAATAAGCATTTCTATTCTAAAACGTTCAGGGCCACACACTGCCTTCTACCGTTGGTGCTTCCCATAGGTGCTTGTTATACATCGCAGGTTTCCCCCTAAGCATTTTCCTCATTTAATACATGGGAGACTGACTTGCACCTGGAGAACATCACTATATATATCTACACACACACACACACACTTGAACCAGTTCCTTAAACATGAGATGCAGATTTTATTTAAGATTTCCGGACTGAACTGTTGAACCCCAGTTTGTCAAACTAAAGTATAAGACGAACGAAAGTGCGATCCTCGGAAATGGATCTACCGTCTCTAATAACGAATCAGAAATATGTAGCGCGGGGGTCATCAACCCCCCGTCCGGATGCAGACCCAGACCCATTTCCTTTGCAGAACCGATCAATAATACACTGTGTCTGGGGAAAAACCTGGAACCCTTTAATATCCTTGTATATATATTGACTCCCTGAAGTCTTTGGTAAATACAAATCTGCATACTTATACTACTGTAATTGTACTTATGGGAATCGGATTATGGGAAAATTTGACGAAGTGGCCACCTCGGTCATGACGTCAGCGCGGCGTCAGGAGCGAAATGGTGTTCAGTGAAGAGGATAGGATGGATTATCATTCCGTTTTTGTAGTGTATTTCAAAATAAGAAACATGGTGGAAGATGCTTACTGGGGGAGTTTCCTGATAAGGGCTGGATGTTTGGTAAACAAATTATTAGGAGAGACTTCTGCCTTCCGGTATTTGGGAATTTTCAGAATGTTCAGCAGCACCTGCTCATCGTGTACGAGAAACAACTGAGCTACAGAAACTCCAGACTTCATTCCACCGCAAGTTTGTGCTCCAAACAGTCCAGATTGAAATCCTGTGGACTATATGAAATCCGGAATGCACCGGAAGAGAGAACTTTACAGAACGAAGTTGCTGGATGTTGAAGAACGGCGTGGACGCGTGGGGCAGACCTGACCAGCAAGTTAGCGATGAAGCAGTTAAACAGTGGCGTCGATGACTGACCTCGAGAGCGGATCAAAGCTAAAGGAGATCGCTTTGAACGTCATCCGTCACAGTGAACTGAAAGTACGATTACAGTCGTGTAAATATGTCTTTTTATTTAAGTCTTCAGGGAGTAAAGCTATACAAGGATTTAAGAGTTCCCTACGTATATATAGATTTTCATCTATCCTCGGGGGTCTAATTAGCAAAGTGACAACATGACAATAGACGGCGCACGTACGCATCTATTCTCGGCGTCGAGTTCAAACCTGATGTCAGGTCTGTGCTGAGTCTAGTTAAGTGTTAATGTGGAGCTCCAGTGTGAAGTGCGCCACTTAACTCCTTCAAATTAATGTCATATATTTATAGCTGCGAACAAATCACTAATGGTTAAACGTGTTAACTGTTGTCACAATTCAGTCACAGGCTTGCGTGTTCACGTTGCGGGCTTACGTTCCGACACAAGGAAATTTACGGAAACTTGATTTGGTCCAAAATTGCATTATCAATTCTCAAGACTGTTTTTTAATGCCATGTCTGCTTCACCCTAAATAGAGTTGAGCATTAAATTACATACACTGAAGTACCAGAAAAACTGGTATACCAGTTAATACTTGGTAGGTCCCCCATGGGTTCTTGGAGGGAACATTGCACAGTCCTCACGCTGATGTTTGTCGAGGCCCCTGCATTGAATCCTGCTGTTACTTGAGGCAGTGTTGTACGCCTATCACGTGAAACGATTCTTGCCAGTACACCCTTGAAAATCCAAACTGTGCTTCTACCTCAGAAATGCTATGAGCCATATCATCTCCAACTATTAAACCTCACTGCAAATCTCAAAATTGTGATGCAGCTCTACAAACAGCTCTAGAAGCTTCCATAGATTGCTTTATATACGGATACAGCTGATGATTTGCATGTGTGCCGTTGCTATGTATTTTGCATTGGTTATTCTGGTACTTCAGTGTATATTAAAAACAAAACCACATATTCATGGATAATGCATGAGTCCTGCATTGATCTGATGATAAAATCTCAACATTAGACTAATTACAATCCAGCACAAGATATAATGCAAATATAAATGTTATGTCCTAGAGACTTAACTTTTTTCTTTTTTTTTTCATCCCACTCATCTACAGTAATTCTTTAAAAAGATTTTTTTTGTAATTTTCTTTTTCGTATTATTTTTTGCATTATGATCATAAAAACAATGCTCTGAACCAAAAGGATTATCTCTACAATTTAAAACCATATGTATATGATTGTATTTATATTGCACTTAGTGTCCAGTTGTATAGGAAAATGAATCAACCTTTGACCTAATCATCATTCATCATATTTTTTTAATAAATCGCTCCTTTAATTCATCAATAAAGATGAAAAAAAAAGGCCAAACAGCATGATGAAAAATGATCATCACTCTCTCTGGCTCGTGACTTGCTATTGTTTTTGATTTCACTGAGTGTAGCCAACCCATGCCTTTCCCTGCCATTCTCTGCTGTGTGTGTGTGCGTGTGTGCATGCATGTGTGTTTAGGGATTCAGTTAACCTTGGAAAAAAAAAGTTTTTCAGTTTCATCAAAAGCCCTTGGTTTCCAACAGAGTGGAAAAAAAAGTGAACGGCAGATTGTAGCTACTTACGACAAAGGCAGAGTGTAGGGAGCTAAAACTAAAACACAAACACGCTTAGGATCAAGGTGACTGACAGAGCGTGTGAACCTGTTAACCCCCAGCGGTGGGAAGTGTTTTTGTCCGTGTCCGAGGAGTTCTGGTTCATTGTGTGTATGAGGGGCCCGTGAGCGGGCGGAGGTAGGGGGGGAGGTGGTATTTGATTG
>JAOVYV010000004.1:20745511-20762173 GCA_025674545.1 Hassar affinis
ATTTGATTGGGGGTTGGGGTGGGTATAAGGGGGAGCTTAAAGGGTCAGCAGCCTCACACTGAACCCACGGGAGAACTCTTATAGACGAGGATATGAGAGAGACTAGTGGAGGTTTGGTGGTGGAAAACCATCTGAGAGAACTTGACATTTGAGATGTAGTACACTTTATTGAGGAAAAAGAAAGGGTGGCTGGGGATGGGCTTATCTCATACATGCACTCTCTCTCTCTCTCACACACACACACACACACACAAACACACACGGAGCAAAAGTAGAACAGGATTTCCTTGTTGTGTTTGTTTTTTCACTAGACACCTCATTGTTGGCCGTATGTGGAAGCATGTTTGGTCTGTCGGAACAAATATCCCTGTTCCCATTGCTCAAAAGCTAGTGAGATTTCTTTTCAAAGGTTTAGGATACCTTGTTTAACCTGAAGTTTAGCAGATGATGAATTTCTATACTACAGGTACCAGAAAAACTGGTATAGAAACGCCAGTTATGCACGTGGTTGCATCCAGCAGTGCGTATATAAAGCGACAGACATCTATGGAAGCTTCTAGAGCCATTTCTACTGTGAGAACGGCAAGTTATCATGATTTTTGATTGTCAGATCAATGCAGGACTCCATGAATGAGCATTATCCATGAATACGTGGTTTTGTTTTTAATATACACTGATGTACCAGAAAAAATGGTACAAAATACATAGCAACGGCACACAAGCGCATCATCGGTTGCGTCCGCAAAGCCGTATATAAAGTGATCTATGGAAGCTTCTAGAGCTGTTTGTAGAGCTGTATCACTAGTGAGGTTTTCAGTGAGGTTTAATAGTTGGAGTTCATGAGATGGGATTTTCAGATATGAGCGTTTCAAGGGTGTAACCGTGACTACAAGAATTCCGGCAAAACCTCGAACTTATGACAGCGGCGTGGCCGTAAGACTCTGGGTGAACGTGAGTGTGAGCAGCGTCGGCTGGCGAGAATCGTGTCATGTGATAGATATGCAACACTGTCTCAAGTAACATCGGGATTATATATAATCTGAAAAATCTTCACTTGTGATAAAAAAAAGTGAAAAACTTTGTGATGCCTAAACCACAATGTTTTCCTTTTATCAATAATTTCTCTCTCTCCTTCATTTTGGCCCAAGGGTCTTCCAAGAGGCACTTATCAAGTTTTTTTTTTCCTGTGGCTGAATTGGAAACGGTGTTCTTTCAGCTACGTACAGTAGAGTGCTCAAGTGGAGGCTGGGTTGCCTGTGAAATGGAAAATCAAGTGACAAGAAAACACTCATGTGAGAAAAGATGAATATGTAACATTATCAGGATAAAAATATGATCTTCCTTGTGGCTGTGCAATTTTTCACCTTTTTTTTGCAGTATTTGAGTATCGAACACGTCGCGCAGCACTACTGCTAATATTCACAAGACAGCACGAAATATGCAGATGAAAACGTTAACGCGTTCCAATATTAAATCTGCAGGCCATTTTTAAAAAACCCGGACACTCCAATTACATCTACCGCTGCCAAGATTGTTATGGCGAGATCATCTGGACCAAAATGTAGTGCACGGAGCCGTGGCTCGGAGAGTACAGAGGAATCTGGACTTGAAGGGAATATGACTTCTCAGGACTGATTGCTCATTCAGCAAGGGGGCATATTAAGGCATAAATAATCCGTGGCTGACGTGGCCGGTCAGGAGGAACCGCACCACCTATAGCTTATTCCTGCTCGGGTGGAGTGAGTGACCTTGAATCCTTAACTGTGTGGCACGTGGCGCAGATGGAAGCTGTTCGTTTTTGGTGCCGGATACAAATCAGGAACTCGAGTGTGATGCGATGTGATGCGATGCGTCCCCGCACACACACACACACACACACACACGCATACACACACACGCATACACACACATCCACAAGCATGCACGGTTATTGGCTTTTTTGGATCCACTTAATTAAAGCTGTAAAGCTGCTATTCCTGTGCTTTCCTGCCTATCCGCACACAAATCTATATATCGATCGGATGAAGAGCCCTCATTTCTGTGACACTATATATGACCAGCGGGATCAACATGCATTATCTCCCTCGAGGTGCGAGGCCAGGAATTTCCTATCAACACCGCAATTACTAGCATTGACGGGAAAAAAAAACGAAACTGCGCCTTCGCTGATCTCTTGTTGGAAATTGCACTGCTTTAGAGCCACATGCTAGGATTCACCTCTGGCCATTTATCAGGCTAATGATGTGTACGGCAAATCTCATCACACTCTGTGCCCGAGAATGTCTGTAGGCAGAGAAGCCATCTGAGAAAGCCACCTTATTCCATGACTTGTAATAACACATCACAGTATAGTGAGTACGAGTATTGTATTAGAAATATACATGAAATAATGCACTTTCCGTTCCTATACAGTAGTGATATTAAAACAGGCATATTCTTAAATCAGGGCTCAACCAGTAAAGCAGTGCAGAAGTAGCCCAGTTCTGCCAAAGTTGTAATTTCGAGGTTTGTACATGAGCTTTTTTACATGCTGGAATTTCTGGGGAGGGGAAAAAAATCTTCTCTAGAGAGTGACAGAGGAATCCAGGACAGTTAAGAGTAAACAAGCCCTCGCCTCATGCGCCAAACCAACGCAGTCTACATTCTTCAGTGCCAGATTTCCCTTTTCCCTTAGATCTATCTTTCTTTTCTCTCATAGGAAAACAGGGAAGTGTGAACTTTTTTTTGTGGACAGCAGGAGAGAGAGAGTTATAGGGAGCGCGGGAGGGAAAAGCAGTGAGAGGAGAGGAGTAGCTGAAGCTCTGGTGTATTCCTAATGCTCAGACTGGGTGCATTAAGGGCTCTTGCCAAATCTTTTATTAGCATCCCTATTTTTCAGGCCCACTGTGTCTACTCGCTCGCTAAGCTGATCCCACAGCACCGCTAACGGCTGGCTGCTTCGCCTAGCCCACAACCACAGACACATTCCAACCTCCCTCTCTCTCTCTCCCTCTATCTCCCTCTCTCTCTCTATCTCCCTCTCTCTCCCTCTTTCTCTCTCTCTATCTCCCTCTTTTTCTCTCCCTCTATCTCTATCGCTCTCCCTCTCTCTCTCTATCTCCCTCTTTCTCTCTCCCCCTCTCCCTATCTCTCTCCCTCTCCCTCCCTCTCTCCCCCCTCCCTCTCTCTCTCTATATATGCCTCTCTTTCTCAGCCATCAAAGCAGACAGACAATGTGACAGGAAAAGGCCAACAAAAAACAGTGAGCTAGTAAGTAAATGAAGTAATAAATAAACAAACCGAATATCAGTAATGAGTAAGGTCTCGGAGATCTGAAAATGAAAGAGACATAATGGGACAAAGGGAAGGATGGATGGCAGAAAGAAGATAAGGAAGAAGAAAGTCAGAGAAACAGAATGAAAGAACAAATGTGAAGAGAAAGAGAGCACAGGAATGTGCAAGAGATGATAAATCCATTGATCTATATCTGTTCTTTACAGTGTGCAGGTGCAATTTAATTAATGAACAGTGCAGTAATGATGGGGATGAAGCCACCCGTACCGAGTCCGAGTCGAGCCCAAGTCCTTAAAAAGCAGAGTCTTTGGAGGGGGTGAGGGCGAGTCGAAACTGAGAACTGAAAAAAAAGAAGCAATTCTTCGCCTACATCTCCACTATATAACACTATATACCTACAAACTTAGAACAGCAGCACTGTGGAAAAGTCTGAGGCACCCGGTTGTTTTTAGGTACAACTTTTGTTGTTGATGTTTTTTTCCTGAGTTCTGCGTTATTGAGTCAGTACAAAAAGATTTTATTTCCAAATGTTACTTTTCCAACAAAAAATTAAATGTTATGCAAAAATGTTTGTATGTCAGTAAAGAAAGCAACACGTTACATAACAGAGCACTTTTCAGACAAAGAACATAATGAAGATAATGCTGCTGGGTTTTGCTGCAAAAAAAAGAAGTAAGTGTGACAGACAAAGTCTCCAGAAGAGCTGTGGCAGCTTCTCCGAGACGCTCAGTCAAACTTAGAGCTGATTACTGTACAGTACGACACAGAAGTCTTAATAAGCCACACGCTAAGACTCACTGTAAAGCAAAGACGCCTTCAATGTTCTAATAATGAAGATGTTTCTACATAAAAGAAAACACTACTAAATAAAGTGCAGTAAACAGGAATAAACTACAGGAAGTCCATATATGGTGTGCATTTTTCTTAGACGGTGTTCCCAGGTGTTTCACAATGTGAACAGTTTTATTTTAGAAGGAAATAAGCAGGCGAGTTTGACTGAGCGTCTCGGAGTATCTGCCGCGGCTCTTCTGGAGACTTTGACTGTCACACTTGCTTCTTTTTTTGCATGCACAACCCAGCAGCCTTATCTTCATTAAGTTTTTTGTTTGAAAAGTGCTCTGTTATGTAACGTGTTGCTTTCGTTACTGACATCCAAACATTTTTGTGTAACATTTTTTTTGTTGGAACATAACATGTTTTTGTACTGACTAAAGGCTGAACTAAAAAAAAAACATCAGTAACAAAAGTTGTACCCAAAACCAACAGGGTGTCTAAGACTTTTGCACAGTGCTGTATATCTCCATTAGATATCGACTGTGGATACAATGTATGAGAGTATGAAAAATGGAAACGTTTACCATTGTCATTGTGGTTTTGAGGTCTTCCTTGAAAATGACGCATCCAACCCATGCTGCTCTAGTCCACATCCCATTCAATATCGAATAAAATTGCTTTCAACTCCAAAACCGTATTTGAGTACTACACCACTACATTCCAGTCAGAGTATTTAAAAAAAGTCTGCACATAATGTAGTTTCAGCGAACTTCATTCTAGAAAAATGTTGGAAATGCTTATGAAAGATATATGCCTTCCTTTTTTTTTTAAAATGTCAGCTTTCTAAAAAAAACACCAGGGACACTCCTTGATATTCCTTGGTAATGTCAGTAAAACTGCTCCCAACACGAGAACTACTTTGCTGCTGGCTTAAAAGCAAAAAAAGGAGAAAGACAGGTGAAAGCATGTAGACCTCAGCGAACACACTATCAGTCAGTCACCTTAAATAGAAGCATTCTAAAAATATTAGTCTTCACACAGCCAGATTCACACACACACACACACACAAACATGATACGCAGAACATCTGATGAAAGACAGCTTGATTTCCCTAAATGTCACCCACGTGCCACATGTGGTGCCCTGTGCACCGGCATCTTTTATTACCAAGCAACAAGATTTATGACTCGACATCTATACAGCAAGAAGGGCCTGAGGAATGAGTCATATTTACTATAAAGCTGACAGTTTAGAAGATTCTCAAGGCCATTCCAGTCACTAATTAATGCTCAGATACAGACTGGATGGTGTTTGTGGTGGGCGGTATTCCGGAGGAAATGTAACACGGGTTGGACGTTGTAGGACTGAACCGAAAAAATTCAAAATAAATAAAAGGGGCAACATTATTCTGTAACTAATTTTTGCTTCCTTAACCCTTTAACCCTTAGAAGGCCCTTCTTCTCGGGTAAACGGAGCACAAAGCATACGTTGCGGGTGAACTGGTGGTGATCAAATGCGCGACTCGGCCTTTCCAGCAATGCTAGCTCCTTGTCGATGCGACAAAGTGTTTGTGGCAAAAATATCTGAACGTACTGTAGATTTAGACTTGAATAGATGCTCCACATTGTCCAAATGCACGCCCCTTTATCTCAGAGGAATTACTCATCACACACCACAGCAATGGAACACGTGCACATCACGTGAAACGGCATGAGCTGGCCTTTCCGACCATGCCAGTTCCTTGAAAACACCACAAAGTGTTTGTGTGACAAATAATATTGAATTTTCATCAAAGTTGTAACCCATTAAGCTTGGAGGCACTGTGCAACCAAATTCATGATCCTGATTCTCTGCTGAGTAAATCATTCATCAGTATTTATCAGTACACGAGGTACCACATATCATAGTAAACTCCAGGAGGGATTTTGGATTATACCAGGTGTTTGCCTGTGCGACAAATCACTGTCGATTAATCCAATGTTGAATCCACAGCACGTTCCTGCATCATCTCCACGTAGGGACGGCTTTATAGGCACTAAGCACATTTAGTCCTAGTGTCTCCCACCATCGTTATTCTGACATTGACAGATTCTAGACAATCTCCCCTACACACTTCTGAAAAGACATCTCCTTTTTTCATGATATAAAGACTGTCTGCAAGTAATGTGCAAGTATGATCATATCAAATGATGGAGCATTTGGATAGCCTAGACCAGTGGTGTCCAGTCTTAACCACAAAGAGCCGGTGTGGGTACAGGTTTTCTTTCCAAGCAAGCAGAAGCCACACCCTACTGAAAGCCAAGATCCACTGATTAGATCCAGTGATTAAAAACAGGTGGAATGAGGTGTGACTTCTGCTTGGTTGGAAAGAAAACCTGCACCCACACCGGACCTTCTTGGATAAGATTAGACACCCCTGCCCTAGACTGTTCTGTAAAAAAAAGAAAAAAGTTTCAGCATTACACCAAAGTAAGACCCTAAAAGTGTACAGGGAGTTTACTTTTTACAGAATTATCCTGAAAATAGCTTAGGCTACTATGAACCTAGTTTAAGTCGTCCTTCATGCGACACTCGTTAAGACAAGTAAGCAGTGTTTTCATTCTGTTATAGTCAAATTCATAAAAAAAGCAAATTCTGTTATCCTCTTATCTGTTATCTTTAGCTAGCTTTATGTAAATTGGCGAAAATATGCTTGCCAATAAAATGCCTACCACCCTCGTGCAAAACTTTTTAGGCTAGTACTAGTCACAGTAGTCAATGCTTCTGCAAAAATGGCCTTGGTGTTCTAAAGTGTGTGCGTTTAGACCATTATAAATACGGCTCACGTTTTCTGCCTTGTGTATTGTGTAAACAACAGAGGAAGGAGTGCCAGTTCCCTTCTATCAATAAGTAGTTACTTTGCCAAGATGGCCACGATGACTCCCGCGTCCGCACTTCCTGTTAACAAACGGTAAAACAAAATGGCTATGAGTCGTCTTTATGCGCTATAGACATTTACAAAGTGACAGCATTGGAGTTGGTGGAGAAAATTGATTAAAATGGCTTTTCATTAAGAAACTGTGGGACTTGTTACACAGAACCCACCAGACTCGTTTGTAGCGTTAACCGTTAATTCATAAACCGTTAATTTACCATTTAGTGAGTGTTTAATAATAGGACCCAGTGGTGCTCATTTAAATTAATTATTTTCATCATACACAAAATCTTCCTTCACTTTGAATGCTCACCTCACCATGTTACGCAGAATGTCTGTAATGCATGTATGGCTCTTACAAAATGATTTTGTACAGGTAAATGACATTAAGTTTCCAGTTAGAAAATCATTGTCCTTTTAAAACTGTTCCACTCAAACAGAATGTCAGAGATAATGATGACCTTGTGGCAGCGGAAGAGCCTGCAGTAGAAAAAATGGGCATGGTGCAGCATGGCAGCTCGGCAGTGTAGCGGGCCGCTGGCTGGGTATCTGTGTCGCATCTTGTACCGTGGCCCAGCATGACTAGCGACGCATCAGAGCACTAGCACCTGTGTCCTGGCAGGCTGCAGCGCAGCTGGTAGGAGTGTGTGTAAGAGGTGGTAGGGGTTGAGTGGGCATTTGCTGAGGAAGGCTCACCGAGTGACAGAGGAGGATATGAGAGGAGAACAAAATGGAGAAGACGAGGCAGCGGGAACAGGTCTTTCAGGCCTTTGTGACAGACTTCCATAGCACCTGATCTCCTGGAGGGATCTGCACTGTGTGTGGGTGAGAAGCTATGTGTGCAACAGGATCTGTTTGCAGATCACACCACTGAAAATGTATCATGTATAGAAATGAGAGCAACTGTAAATGAGTATGGTTTAATTTCCACAGATGGCAGCGAGGGTCTTTTAACGATGCAAGTCTTCAAGTAGGTCATCGACGACCGTATGTGCGGATGTACTTTCACAAATTTTGTTAGGCACAATTTCTGAGGGGAATTGGAAGTGGCAGTCACAGATTTTTAGTTTAGCTCATCATTTGGTATGCTAAGCCTGCTGAAAAATTCCAGCGTGGTCTGAACGGCTACCGAAACACAAGCCGAGCTGAGAGAGACAGTAGACTGTTTTTGCAACTTGATAAGATGCTATGACCACCACAGCTAGCTGGGGTTCGGACCATTTTTTTTCTTCTTCCTCCAATTTTTTTGGTCAAGGTTTGTCTCCCAAGGTGTGTTGCTCATCCTGCTAGCACCCCCTGAAGTGGGGTAGACTCAAAGAACTTTTTGGGCAAAAGCTCAAAAAGATTACAAACTTTTTATGGCAAGTTGTTCTATAGGAGGCGCATCACCCTAGCTAGTTGTGGAGAAGCGCCACCTAGTGAACTGTTCAAAGCCAAAATCTAGCATTTCATTAGTGAATATCTTGTGATGTAATGTCTCAAATTTCATGAAATTCCACAGCTTGCATCATTAGACACACCATAGTTGCAGGGGGAGCTGCAACTGACACTTCCTTAGTTCTTGTGTTTTTCTCTCACTTTATGTAGTGGTCATATAGTGCACCACTATGTGGTAAGTCTAGTTTTCCAACTTCCTTATTACATTTATGTTAATGGCATTTGGCAGATGCCATTATCCAGAGCAACTTCCTTAAAAAAAATCCCCCAATTGTCTCCCTTAATTCCCACCCATCAGGATTTCTCCCATGTCACACGATGGCTGCTAGTCGTAGGTAGGGCAAGGCCATCACGTTTCCTCCGAGGCACATTTGCCACCTCTTTTCAAACTGCTGCCCATGCAATGTCCGGGAACAGTGTACCACACTCAGGGGAAAGTTTTCCCGCCCACCTTCTGTATACATGAGCTCACAGATGCCAGTGATTGGCCAGTGTCGCTCCAATTGTCATGGGAGAAAGCCTATGCTGCCCCTCCCACCTTGACAGCACGGCCAGTTTTTCTCTCTCGACTCCCAGCTATGGATAGCTATAGCATCACCCGGACTCAAACTAGAGATCTCTGGACACTTGCATTTTTAAATCTCATTTACACAAGTGAGCAGTTGAGGGCCTTGCTCAAGGGCCCAGCAGGGGCAGCTTGGCTGGCATGGGATTTAACCTTTGACTCATGACCTTCTGGTCAGCAGTCCAGCATCTTAGCTGCTGACTAAACTGAACAATAAACATTCACAAATGGTTTCTTTTCTTCCTGGCTGATAGCTAGCAGACTACACTGGATTTTCCACAAGGGAATCCTAGTCAGAGATGTTGTAAATGTAATTTCATTTGTGTACCTGTAAGAGTTTCCTCTTGTCCTGTCAGTTTCAGGTTTTACAAATTCAAAATTGCATGTCACTTTTATCACAATATCAACTCCATTCGGGAATGTTGGATTGAATATTGGATTGAAGTAAAAAATGATAAATGAGGCCACAGCTCTGCATCTTCTCTGCACACACGACTAATCAGAGAAGCCAAACACGGCGGTAAGCTTTGTGTTGACTGGCCCATGCCCAGGTTTACTCACCAACGCCGACTTCCAACACATCTGACCACAGGTGAAGCGTTCTGTAGCGAGGGGCACTTTTATCCCTGCAGGGTGGCCAGGCGAATACCGATACACACCAGGGAAGCGCATTGACGAGTGGCGACCACGGAAAGGTAGAGCCACCTTAACTCATGGCAGACAAAAGCCTTTGGATTCAATCCTTCCTTTCATGCTTTCCTAGCATACCGGCAGGTCTTTATTGCCTGGTTAAACCGTTCAAAGCTGAACCCCTGAGGGATGGGCCGCCTTGAGAGGACAGAGCAGCGGCAGGGGAGAATTTGCTAAAAACACGTGCACAAAAGCCAAATCAATAGCCATATGTATACCCCACCCCTGCCCCTTTCTTGAAGCTGGAAATGAAGAAATTAGACAAAAGTGGAGGGTGGGGAGAAGGCGTGGGAGACGGAGCAGACGAGGAGGTTTTGAGAGCGCTGCTTTTCTCTTCGCTTGGTAGGAGTGAAAGCAGTCTGCGGATTTCGAACCGGAGTCTGCAGGGGGGGTTGAAGTGCTGTGGCCTTTGGAAGTTTGTGTGCTAAAAAAAACGTGCTAACCTTTACCACACAGGCATATGACGTGGAGGCGGAAGCTACAGCCTTTCATGTACCCTTGTGTGATGTTTGTGCAGAGCGAATCTACAGAAATGTGTTAATTGTTTCTTTTTTGCATACTATTTTGCAAGATGTTTTGCTCTGTTTTTACCAGGTGGAGAATGAATGTTGACAGAAATAGGAAGCAAGTTATATTTGCAGAGAGAATGCCAAGCACACTAATTGGGATTGTAATTCACACAATAACTCAAAATCGGTGAGGACTGATGTCTGGTTATATTTGTTGCTTTTTGCAGGGGTTATAGATTCTCAGCATTTCTGAACAGTCTGTAGCTGTGGCTCACATTCCTTCTGATCAGCGTCAGAGCATTTAAACTGCAGGTGAGTGCACTCGCATTACTGTCATTATGAAACACGTCAACTCATTTCAGCTGATTCTGGCCTTCTGAAACAGAGTCAGGATAAAAGGCCACATTGTTAGAGAGGCATTGCGGAATATTTGTCAGATGTTCTTTTTGGTCCTTTGTACTATTGTGGAAATGCCATGCAGATGGACTGTATTGATCCCTTAAGAGAAATTCAGTTATTTCAGCCACTTTAATAGGTAGAACTGTACTAAACAACTGTCCAGGTCAATTATGTGGCAGCAGCACAAATGTAAACAATCACACATACACATAAGGAACGTCAGTCAATGTTCACATCAAACATCAGAACGTAGGAAAGAAAGTGCGATCTCAGGGACTCTGACTGTTGTTGCTGGTTTGAGTGTTTCAGAAACGGCAAATCTCCTGTGATTATTGTAGTATCTGGCCTTCAGTGTTCCTTTAAAATACACAGAGGGTCCGATAGGCTCTGTGGGGTAGATCTTGGTAGATCTTAGGTCTTGTGCTTTTCTGAGTTTGGGGGCCCCTCAAATGTTAGGCACTTGATTTTGAACAAAGGTATCTATACATCGAGTGCAGTCCAAATTACTTAGTTAATCTATATGCCCAGCCCGAACGACGCCAAGGACGTTTCCCTTGGTATATATGATCCCTGCCTAGCCGTAATTCTTCAGAGTGCGAATCTGGCTATGGCACTCTCCGAGCACTCCCGGGGCTTGTAATAGATACTTGTCTGGTTCTGTTATTATTTGATATTTGTATTAATAAATTCCTTTTACAAAGAAGAAGACGGTGTCAGCAGAGATCAACTTCTTCGCATCATCACTGACAAGAGATACCACATTATCACATATAGCAATCCAAAGAATGGTGCGAAAAACAAAACATCCAGTGAGCAATACTTCTCCTGGTGAAAAGTTCTTGATCATAAGAGAGGTCTGAGGAGAATGGCCAGGCTGGTTCTAGCTGCCAAAAAAGGCTAAAAAGAACTCAAAGAAAAAAAGAACTGAAAGAATGTCTCTTGACATCATTCAAAATCTTGGCAAATAGTAGACAAAAGATTGTACTTGTTGCCTGTATTTCTACCAGTTATTGGTCTAGTAGCAGACAGAAATAGTAATAAATAAAAAAATGACTGACTGAATAAAGAATTAATAAGAGGGTTTACAAAAATGCTTTGCATAAAAATTATAAAAAGAATTACAATAAAATACAAAAAAAAGAATCATAATGTTAATAAAACAAACCAAAAAATGAATAAATGAACAAATGAATAAATTACTAAATTAATAATAAAATAAATAAAATGAAAATGTTTTGCATAAAAATTATAAAAATACTTATAAAATAAAATATATATACAATAAAATACAATAGAAATGAAATTTTAAAAAATGAATGAATGAATCAAGAATTTATAAGGGGGTTCTACCAAAAAATTATTGGCATAAAAATGACAAAACAATTACAATAAATTACAATAAAAATAAAATAAAAATAAATAAAATGAATGAACGAATGAAAGAATAAATGATTAATAAGATGGTTATACAAAAATGTTTTGCATTTAAAAAAAAAAACCCTATCAACTGCCCGTAGACGTTCTGTATGACTGCGTTTCAAAAGAGTAAAGAGAAGTACAACAAAACGTCAAAAAATATTAGTTTAACCCCCAAGAGGTGAAACGGAAAAGGATTAATTCTGAGATCTTGAGTTAAAATCCAGACGATGCCACAGCCGTCAGTGGCCGGGAGTCCTGAGAGCAAAACTGGCTGTGCTCTCAGGGAGGGACGGGTGGCGTACTCTGCCCTCTTTATCAAGTGGACGTGCTACAATAGCAGATCATGTCGGGTTCCATTCCTGTCAGTCAGGCAGAGTAGTTATTCATTCATTCATTCATTTTCTTAACCGGCAGCACAGGGTGCAAGGCAGGAACAACCCTAAACAGGGTGCCAATCCATCATAGGGCACACACACACACACACACACACACACACACTTAGGGACACTTTAGAGACACCAATCGACCTAACGTGCATGTCTTTGGACTGTGGGAGGAAAACGGAGTAACCGGAGTACCCGGAGTAAACCCACGCAGACACGAGGAGGACATGCAGACTCCACACAGAATGGACCTAGACCGCCACACTCGGGATTGAACCCGGGACCTTCTTGCTGTGAGGCCACAGTGCTCCCCACCGAGCCACCGTGTCGCCCCCAGAATAGTCAAAGTTTGGCAAAAAAAATGACCAGAAAAATGACCAAAGATTGCACTTGTTGCCTGTATTTCTACCAGTCACTGGTAGCCGACAGAAAGAGAGGCCACATTTTGCATGTCAGTAACAATTTAGCACAAAAGAGCTTTTAAAACATTAAGTCTAACCCTTTTTCACTTACACAAGAGACTAAAATTGCTCGGCTTAAGAATTCACCTTCACACACCGTGCCTCGGCAGCCATTAATCAATTACGCAACATCACACTGGATTTGGAGTGTCGAATTCAGCTGTAGGTGATCATAAGTGTAATGAAAGAGGAAAGAGTGCAAGAAATGAATATTGAATACTCATTGACATGTCGGATGAACAAAATATTTGGTTCGGTCATCTTCGGCTCCCATGCTGAGACGGAGCATGGTGTGTTGCTATGGTAACACTGGGCCTAAATGACAGGCTGTAGTGAGTGTCAGTAAATGGGTTCTAAATAACAAACTATTGGTAGAAGTGGAGTTTTACGTAGCAGACGAGAAGACGCTGGCGCTGTTATAAATATCCATCAGCACCCGCGTCCGGTCAAATGAATGAACTGGAACTAACTGTAGCCATACGGAATAAATACAGCATAATGACGGAAAAGCGATAACACACCAGATCAAGCTGCAGTGTTTTCTGTGGATCTCTACAGGGAATCTCAATCCTTTTCTTTTCTTCTTCTATTTGAACAGATTTAAGAATTATACTACCTGTCCTTTAGTGGTGTATAGAGCAGGGTACACTGAGCACACTGAAGTGAATTGAAGATGAAGGGTACGCTTTCTCACACACTTTCTCACTCACACACACACACACACATGGAGCCATTTTTTTTCCTCAGATATTCAAATATTCAAGAGACATGCATGTTCTTCAAGGTTTCTAGATTAATACCGACAACATAAAGAGAAAAGGAAAAACAGGAGGAACACAAGCCTCTGTTTTATTTAAGCCTTTGTAATTAGGACATAGGGGATAAGAGATGCCGTGTGTGTTCTGCTGGGATTTTAGGTGTGGTTGTGTATGCCCTATTCTTTGTGTGTGTGTACATGTGTGTGCGCTTGTGTGTGTGTGCGCTGCCTGCAGCTAGAGATGTGTAATTTTCCATGAAAAGCTTGAAAAGTCACTTATTCAGCCGTAAAACCCAAATGACACAGACGTGCACATGTGTGGGAAAAAAAGAAAAAGAAAAACAGAGCTATAAACCTGTTCACTACTTTAATCTGTTCTGCTTTACTCGTATGGAGTGGAGTACAGGTCAGAGTCGAGGCTAAGCATGGTTTCTATCTTAATTATTTATTGCAGTGTATCCAGCGTTATCACAGTAGTCACACAGGAACAGGAATATACTTACTCACTTATAATGGAAGGTCAGTGGTTGAATTCCACGCACATATATGTTTAAGATGCGTGATTACATCGTACAAAATCAACGCTAGTACAGTTACACTGTAACAATAAGGATTGCTAAAGAAATCCGCTGTAGCTTTGCATGGAAAAATATAAAAAGAAATACAAAAAAATAAATAAATAAACATAATAATATAATTCATATAATATATATAAAATATGTATGTATGTATATTTTAAATGTTTTATTCAATTATTATTATTTATTAAAATTTTTTTTTTTAATTTTATATGAGATCTGGAGATAAAAGCAAGATGATGCCACAGCCATCAGTGGCCGGGAGTCCAGAGAGCAAAACTGGCCGTGCTCTCAGGGAGGGAAGGGGTGGCGTACTCTAGCCAATCAGGGGCGTCTGTGAACTTGCGAGTACAGAAGTGGGCGGAGTCTGTCTGGTCATGTCATATCAGGGAGAGATGTATAACGGGTGGGACCAAATTAGACCGAATGCTTTAACACATCCGACTCTCCGCCACACGAGGGCCATTCGACTTCACCTCGTATTTTGCCGCGGACTTGCGTGTATCATCATTACTTTGTCACTGCAATCACTCTCTGGAGTGCTGCGTGGAGGAAGAGGATTATACTTCTGTCAATTATCCTGCAGTCAGCAGGATACTTAAATCTCAGCCAAGGATCGGGCTTACTAAACATCCACTCTCTACTGCCTCTGATCTCTCATTAGCAGGCTTTGTTTAGCATGCTGCATAGCCAGGAATGGATCTGGATTCTTATTAGAAGGACGAGGCGTGAGAAAAGACATGAGAGAACAAAAAAAAAAAACTGGGGAAATGAAGCATTCTGGTGGGATACTGTGACCTTTTCTAGACTTAATGGGGAGAATTTATATATATATATATATATATATATATATATATATATATATATACACACACACACACACACACACACACGCATAGACCTTCAATATGTGAGAATGAAAGAGACAGTGGGATGACAATGCATGTCATGAAGGTGTTAAATCCTGGTCACTAAAACTGTCCTCTCTAATCTGAAAGAAAAGGGTAGTGGGAGATAAAAACATCCATTCTACAGGATTCATGAATTTCAATCAAGCGTTTGATGAATGTAATCATGGAGGTAATTGATCTACTGAAGCCGGCCCTTTCTGCCTGATGATTGCGGGTCACTGAGAGCAAGCTGTTCAGCCTCCTGAGTGGATAGCGCTATGGCGAGGAGAACTGTGCCAACATTACTGCACACTAATCTACTCATTCTTAAACACTGCCTGACACTTTGTTCTCTGCTTCCATCGCTAATATTCCCACAGCATCGCTTCTCTGTTCGTCTATCTCCCCGTGCCGCGTATTGGGGTGCATCGAAACGACAGCATGCAGACAGACAGACAGAGACAGACAGAGAACAGCAATACGTGAAAAATAAACAGAATTAAATTAAGTGTATACAGGAAAAGTGTAACCAAGGAGAATCTGTTAAATTTGGTACAGCGCTTTTCAGCCTTATCTCTGTCTCCTGTACGAGTACTCAATTGCTACATTCATTCATTTGTTAAATGCATGTTAAATGCAGAACAAATGTCTAAGGGCTGTCAATAAATGCTTATAATGCTTACACGACACCTTTTTATGGTTAACGTCATTATTCAGTCAAGGTTATTAGCAAACTAAGCTGTACCTGGATAATTTTTTCAGAGGTAGGAATTTGCAGGCGTTACCAGCTCAAAGTAAACAAGCATTTGCATTTGATTGTGCGTGGACCCCACAAAACCTCAGACAAAGCAGAAGTAACTAACAAAGCTTTTACAGGGCATGCTCACGCCTAGAAATTTCGTCATTAGGGTTCGTTTCTTATTTGTTTTTGGTGTGATTGCATCTCATTAAACAAACCAGCAAAAAGCAAAGTGAACATCATCTTAAGGTAGGGGGTTCTGAAACTGTGCAAACAACCTCAACCTCAATGCAAATTTTTAAATTAAAATTCTAAATTTATAATATAAGAACATCTTAATATAATAATGTACACTGAAATACCAGAAAAACTGGTATAGCAGTTAATACTTGGTAGGTCCCCCACGGGATCTTGGAGGGAACGTTGCAGTCCTCACTCTGATGTTCGTTGAGGTGTTGAGGTGTTGAGGTGATTCTCACCAGCCGATGCTTTTTGCATCTTTTTACGGGCATGCCGCTGTTGAAAGTTCCAGGTTTTTCTGGAATTCTTGTAGTCACGGTAGACCCTTGAAATGCTCCAAACTTTGCTTCTACCTCAAAAATGTTATGACACATCTCACAAACTATTAAACCACGTTGAAAAATCATGATAATTTGCCCATCTTAACAGTGGAAACAGCTAGAAGCTTCCATGGATGTCCTATCGCTTTATATACGCACTGGGGGACACAACCAATGATGTACGTAGGTGGTGTTGCTATGTATTTTGCATATGCTCCTTTTATGGTCCTTCTGATGTATATATACAGGGGTTAGACAATAAAACTGAAACACCTGTCATTTTAGTGTGGGAGGTTTCATGGCTAAATTGGACC
>JAOVYV010000004.1:20764302-20776901 GCA_025674545.1 Hassar affinis
GAGAGAGAGAGAGAGAGAGAGAGAGAGAGAGAGAGAGATAAAGGGATAAAGAGAGAGAGAGAGAGAAGAATGAGCAGAAGGTTGAGGGTTTGAAACCCCAGAGAGGACGTGTGTGAAGAGCCGTTGAGGAAAATGCCTGCCTCCAATGGTATCTTTTTTAATTTCAGATTTTAACTATAGTAAAGATGATTACTGTTTTTTAGAAACAATTTCTGGTGCCCCTGCTGCCAGAAAATTACCTTCTGTTTACAGTTTTATTTATTTGACAGCGTATGGTAATTATAATTACTGTTTTTTTTTTTTTACAAACAATTTCTGGCTCCCCTGCTGCCAGAAAATTGCTTTTGTTTTTTTGTTTGATGTACTTCATCCCTCTCTCTCACTTCAGATGATCTTGGACCGGTTGTTTTAGTCCGTGCCCAAGTGCGATTCCTGACTGAAGTGTTCTGACTTGCCCTCCAAAAAAAAAAAAAAAAGAGAAAAACTCCTTCAGCATTACAGTGTAATAGCTCTAATTATGAAGTAGGATTATACAGACAAGCGTGTAAATGTTTACAGACACCAGGAGACGTTATGTTTAGTCAACTGGTTTTCCTCAGTACAGGAAACGTGTGTAAAATGATTTTTTTTCATAGTATTCACACACAGTATTTGGCTGAAAAATGCTGGAGGATTCCTCAGTGAAAGCAGCATGACAGGTTTTGATCACCGAGGGTCAGCTTACAGGAAGCCCAAACACAGACAGAAAGAGGGAAAAAGAAAGCTCGTTAACAGATAAGAGATCCTGCGCAAAGGCAAAACACGACGACGACAGAGGAAGTGGCTGATGTTAGCGAGAGACATCACTTCCTCCTCCGCTTCCAAAGACAGGAAGGAAATAACGTTACGAATGATAAGTACTGTATTTATCACTTCTGTGAAGCTACACCGAGTCAACAAGCTTGCAGGCCCAGCAAATCAGCCTAATCAGATCTCCACTGTTACATGAAACCAGCAGCTGAGCTAATCCAGAATCCCAGACGTCCACGGCTCGAGACTTGGGACTCACTCTGAAGTATTGGTTTCCAAAGGCTCAGTGCTAACGTGGTTAAAAAGCTAACTGACACACTCCTGCCACTCTCATCTTCCATCTCCTCCACCCATTATCCTGCCTTGGCTAGCTAGTGCGCTAGCAGCTTTCTGTTTCAGCCTCCATCGAGTTAGCATTGACGTTTCCTTTTTCCGCTGAGTACAGATCTGCTTGCTGTCTAGACCCCTGCAGCAATGTAGCTGCAGATAAATATATATTTGCTCTTTGTTTCATAAATATGATCAAATTAGGACAAGATGTTTGAATGAAATGCAATAACGGACTATTAGCCTCCGTGTTGTCGAGGGAGAATCGTTTAGAGCTGGAGGTTTTTTTTAGCTAGGATTTCAGCTGTAGCTGTTTCGAAGCGAGGCACAGCCTTCAAAGCGAGGCTCAAGCACAGGCTTCACAACGGGCTCTGAAGGATGTCTTGGCAATAAAGGCGTACAAAAGCTGAATTGACTTCGAGAAGGAAGAAAGATGAAATTTTTAATAAAAGGCTTGCAAAACAAAATTTCCATGCTGGAGGATCTCTTCAGAAAGGAAGAACACACACGGGCTAGGGGAGACAAAACAAAACAGAAACACAAATATATTGTAGTGCTTTAAGATTAAGGTCAAAGATTACTAGGCTTACAGAGGATAAGAATAGGATTATACGGGCTCAGCGATGTTTAAGCACATGCCTAAAAGCTATTAAAAGAATCGTAATAATAATTAAAATGCTTTATGCGCACCTGGCTGGCATATATAATGCATGCTTTATAATATCTCACCTATAATACCGAAGCAATGGTGGATTACAATAAGAAAATCAGCTGTAAACGCAGTGGAAACGTTTCCTTAAAAACAAGAATCTGGATATTTTCGAAACCCATTCCATTGGGGATTAATGACACAAAGCCAGTCTAAGAACATATCCTTCTCCTCTCTGCACTTATTGTTCACCCAGCGCACGTACCACGCGCAAAGCAATATATCCTACGCTGGTCACTGTCTGCGGAAGGAGGGCCGTGAACGTTTCCGTGCCGAGTTCAAGCTAATTAAACTATGCAAGGGAGTCGAGCTGACATCTGGGCACAGCGAGTTTGAGCAAAACAAATAAAATGCAAATGACTCTGAATGCCATGGCTATCTTTTTTTTCCGTCTAGTGAAATCAGGGTAATGCCATCACTTCACAATATCGCTCCCTACCCCCCCTTCCTTGCAGGTGGCCTCCTCCTCCTCCTTAAACCTTAAACCTTGATTTAAAAAAACAACCGGTGTCCCATGGAAATCGCGCTTTGATTACTGGTCAGTACAGAACGACAGAACATTCACCTCTTTTGGTAACGCGTCAAGGTAAAATATTTTTTTTAAAAAACAACAACAGTGCTTGGCAATCATGCATGTCTCAATCTGAACGAAAACGATTTTCCTTTGCGAGCAGGTCCGTGATGAAACCTGTGCTTGGTGTTACAGAGCCAATCTGCATTACCTGCCAGGTAGAAAATCCTCACGTCACGACTCTTGAAAGCGAAACTCAACAGTCAGTCAGTCAGACCGTACCGAGAGTTCATTTACGGCAGGTCCCTGAGAACACACGGGGACGTACATCGGTTTTACCTGCTCAGAAATTGCTCACGGTGTTGCCTAGCTACAGAGGCGGTGTGTTTTCAGCTCTCTCTCCGTGTCCGTGTCACCAGCCTGAAGAGGCATTATCACAAGCTCCTGACTAGATTGCTGGTGGGTCAGTCCCTCAGCCGGTTGTGTTACGGATAATGGAGCTCTCCATATTTAGGGGAGATCTGCCCTTTTTAATCCTGGGTTTACAGATTTCCCGTTCCGTCTTCACAGATTGTGGGAAAACTGCATAGCTACACCTTGAAAAACATTAAAACAATTCCAGAGCTTAATGTCTGCTTTTACACGCTCACATGCTGACTGCAGGAGTCAATTGCACGAATGCTTAACAACACCAGGTTGTGCATTTCCGAGAGTGAGAATCTCCATAATTGATCCTCCATGCTTTGTCTCTCGCTCTCTGTTCAGTGTTAATTGCCGGATTAAACATCTGAAGCAGTTCAACCCACCTCAATCTCCTCACTTCCACTCCTGGTACAATAATGCAACAGTACAACAGAGAAACACAAAAGGTGGGTGGAATATAAAACAGTACCTACAGTATATCTCTGCTTATTTCTCCTCTGCCCCGCGTTTTTCTCTATTCTGGTCTGGCCCAGAATTGGTTCTCAATCCCTTCTTTATGCTTTCCAATTTGAAAGCGGGTAGTTTGTCCTCAAGATATTGCTTATTGTGGCAATTTCATTAAACAGATCTCTTATCTTAAACCGGCAGTGGAAGAAAAATAAAAGAGCTTATAGTAGAGAGTGAACCTGAGAAGACACATTTCTTTAAATAACTTGCCTATAGGTTGCATCTAATTTTGAGGTATCATGTCGTAGCCTATAGTTTGTGTTTAATGGATGCGCTGCCCTATTTAGGTAGCATTCTCTAGAGCACCTATATCAAGTCTGAGTCAAAACCAAGACCTTAAAGGGCCCAGTCAAGACCGAAACCTAAAAACGGCAGTTTTTATCTACATCACCAACATTAAATATCAAATACTGAGCACCAGTCAATACTATGTGAAGTTATTATTATTATTATTATGTATAATTATTTTGATTGAGTATGAAAAAAAATCACCAGTCAATACTATGAGAATTAACTGATTCATTTATCTATTTATTTCTTTTTTATCTATTATTATTATTATTATTATTATTATTATTATTATTAATAATAATAATAATATTATAATATTTTATATATTATTATTATTATTATTTTTATTATTATTATATTATCTTGAGTATGAGAAAAACACCAGTAAATACTATGCAAATTACCTGATTAATTAATTTATCTATTTATTTTTTTTTATCTATTATTATTGTGTATCATTATTTTGAGAGTACGAAAAATATAAGTCTACCATTGTCTTGTCTCTTTAAAATGACGAGCCTAACCCGTGCTGCTCTAATCTGAGACCGATTCAAGATTGAATCAATGAAATGAAAATTATTCTATAGCTGATGCTTGTTCAAATTTCAGCTGCATAATGAACCAATATTAACTCTTTATTCCATCCATCAGTAAAACAAAGGTTGCAAAATCCTGTATGAACGAATAACCTAACATGTGGGCTAACTGGCAGAATATAAAGATGCCAAATGGTTTGTCGTAGCAGGAGTTTCACCCTGTGGCCTACGTTTAGCCGAGTATCAACATGTGTACTCATTTCAGTCAAACACAGAATAGCAGTGGTTAATGCAAGCCAAGTGATCTTACTCATATTTTAACTTACTTCAAATGTAAGATGGCTAACTTTACTTACAGTCTGGCAATTATCATTACATAAGAAGATACAGTGGATAAAAAACACTGAAAAATACAGTCACCTGATTGCAACATAAAGTCAGCACATCCCTTTTAACTGGTCACGTGACTGTGCTCAGAACTACTGAAACTCATGTTCTGAAGTAATTCACACACACCCATCTGCAGTGAAGCGGTTCTGATTAATCCTAATAAACACCAGCTCTTGCTGTAGGAGTTCCTCAACATTTTCATGGTTTTTGTAAAAAGGCAGTGATCATGTTGGAAAAGCAGCTTTAATGTTATTCATGTTGGAATTTATTTCAGAAATGTTAGTACTTTAACAGCCGTGTGATGGCTTTTCGGGAGTCTGCATTGTATTAGTTAACCACGAGTTAAGAATGGACTGCCAAGAGCAAGTGAATGTACTGCATTGGTTTTTTTGTCTTACATACAACCATACAATAATAACTCAATAAACCTTTGTTTACCTGAGATCTAAATATAGCCTAGTATTTCTGCTTTCGACTCTTCTCAAACTTGTTCAATATCTGTTAGAGAGCCAAACACCAGCGCTGAGCCGTCCTTCTTGGTAGGATGTTTTCCTAGCTCGGTTCTCCTATAACACTCCTATAAAACGTTCTCCTATAACAGGTACGTGAGCACACGGCCAGTCTGAGATATCATCGAAAAATCATCGACGATGAATGTTCCAACCTCTACAGAACTCCTCTGTGGGAGTGTGTGTGTGTGTGTATGGAGCATGTTTGTATATCTCTGTGGAGATAGGAGTATCTGATATTTTTGAGCTTGTGCTCAAAATGTTTTTTGCTGGTCCCCATAAGCAAAGTGGGTTTTTTTGTAGTTTTTTTTTTTAATATATAAAATAAAAGAGCCCAAAAGTTGCTTTTTCATTACTGAGGTATTAGGGTTAGGGATAACATTAACTGGCTGTATTAATAATTATGTCCATGGAAAGTCCTCACAAGTATAGCAAGACAGGACCGTGTTTGTGTATGTGTGTGTGTGTCCATGTGTGTGTGTCCGTGTCCCTGTCTAGAGCACCACACACTGTGCCGTTCTGTCGCCAACCTTCCTTTTGATTATTATTTTAACTGTAGGTGGCTTATAGCCCACAGGAAGCAGGGGAAATATGCTACTTAAGCCTGCCTCCTACTGAGAAAAAGCCTGCTGTTCCATCCCTTCTTCTGCCCTCCATCCCTCCCTCTGTGGCTCTCGTGCTCTGCATTTAGCACTGTCCCCTCTCCTTACATCTCCATTTTTGCTCCATCAGTGTTTCAGCAGGCAGATTTTTTTTTACCATTCCTCTCTCACTCCTTCTCTCTCTCTCCTTTCCCATCTTACAACAACCTCAGATCAACATTGTTCCTTTTCTCCCCAATTTCTCCTAATGAGACCGTCATCTCACTCTCCACAGGAAGCAGTCAGGCCACAACAAGTGACATCCAAACTGGAAGATCGGTTGAAAAAAAAAAAAGATCAAAAAGATGCCTTTCGAAAGCCAGCGCTCTAGGGCTGAATACGAAACATGACTAAACTGTGGAAAACGTTTCATGCAGGGAGAAATATTTGCATAGCTTAATGTGCTATGAAATCTGACACGTACAAACAGCTTCGTTCTGTTTAGCAGAGGAAACGTCTCACGACCGTTGAACATTCTTTAGGAATATAAAAAAAAGCGTTATTATTAACGTACTGTAATTACGGCCAGTTACTTAAGTGGCGAAGCACGTGGTTTGTGCGGGTTTGCATCTTGGCGCTGCTTTCTTTGTGACGCTGGTGAGAAGAGGCTGCCTAGTGTTAAAAGGGAAGGTGATGCAATTATGGGAGAAAGCATGGCGAGAGCTGCGCTGCTGGAGGAACGGTGAGCCATCATTACGGGGTAGGCAAGAGGGAGATGAAAAGGGACACGGGAGAGCATGAAGTTTTGGTTTAGGGGCTTGAAGCACTTTATATGCCAGACTTTTACATGAATAAATATTAGGAGTTTTATAGCGCAACATGGTGTCATGGAGACACTTTTTAACCTCTTAAGATCTCCCACCAGCAGTCGGAGAACAGTTTATATAGTGGCGTATGTGACGAATTACATTCTGTCTCTCTACACAGAGCCCAAGCCTCTATCTCTATCTGCACCTGTCCTTTTAGTTTTTATTATTCTCAAAAGTATTTTTTTTGCCACAAATACCTAGGAATCAAACAAGTTCTGTGAAGCCACATCATATATATATTGAATATATACAAGATTATAAAAGATTACGACTGTGCCACTTTTATTATTGCACAATATACACAAAAAATGTACATATAGGATTAATACATATATATAAGTCCATGTGGTAGACTATAATGAGTGAAACCTGAACTTCACCTAAAGTCTCTTATGACAGTCCTTCGGATTAGTGTCACAGCTTAACTGTGACACACACACACACACACACACACACACACAATTCCACGCTGTAATGAAGACCGAGGACAGATGGGAAGAAATGGCAGGGTGCCAAGATGAGAGGACGCATCATCATAATCTCCTTCTGGGGCGTCATCGTCATGGTGAATCTGGACAACATGTTTCCCCAACCGAGTCTGGGGACGGACACTGACACACGCACACACGCATACCCACACACACACACGCACACACACACACACACACTGCGAACCATGAGCCATGTGTGTGATTTTTCTACTGCAGCATCCACACCGGCTGCACAAATCGGCAAACAATTCAACGTTGCTCAGCACCCGAGACTTATTTCCATTAAATCATTGCTACTCTGATTCTGATTCATGGCTTCTGATTCAATGTTGGATTATATCACACAGGCTCTTAGAATAGGTGAATCCATGTAAAGTTGATTCTTGTGCCTGGAAGTACCAGAAAAACTGGTATAGCAATTAATACTCTAGTTCCCCGACAGGATCTTGGAGGGAACGTTGTACAGTCCTCACGCTGATGTTTGTCGAGGCCCCTGCATTGAATTCCGATGTTGCTTGAGGCAGTGTTACACGCCTATCACGTGAAACAATTCCTCCCAGTCGATGCTGCTCACGTTCACCCAGAGTCTTTTTACGGCCATGCTGCTGTCTTGATGTTTTGCCGGAATTCTTGTAGTTAAGGTACAACCTTGAAATGGTCGTACGTGAAAATCCAAACTTTGCTTCTACCTATGAAATGCTACGACCTGTCTCACGAGCTACGACTATTAAACTGCAGTGAAAATCACAAAAACTTGCCATTCTGATGGCAGAAACATAGCTGTCTATACACACTTTATATACACACTGACAGATGCAACCAATGACGTGCATAGGTGGTGGTGCTACGTATTTTGCACTGGCTCCAGTACCGAATCCCTCTAGTTCTCAAGTGGATATGGATGTATACAGGAGCGTATACCCTGGTGACTCTTCACTATAGAGCTAGAGAACGACGTCCTTGGACAAGAAAGGACAGCATTATTCCTAATAAATGGACAAGTGAGCTATGACGAGAACAGATGGAAATTTTAAGTTCATTTCACATGTCTTACATGGCCAGGCTCTTAATTCGTCCATTCGAGCTCTCAACAAAAGCTTGAGTTTAGGACCGGAAGCCGAAGAGAGAAATAACAAAAGCTGATTATTGTGTGATAAGCCCAATCAATTTCCCTTTTTCCTGAGCTGTGTTTATATAAAAGGGGGATGAGTATCCTTGAGCCCAGGCTTTGTCCATGCCTGGAACAGCAGCGCGGTCTCCACACGAGCACTTCATCTACGGCTTTCGATAATAACCAATAACAAAACATGGCCGATGACTAGAGCTGTTTTTATCCTAATCATTTCATTTTGGAACAAGTGCATGGCAACAAAAGTTTGGCTACAGCAACCTCCAATAAAGACACCTTCGAACCTCGCTTCCCGTCTATCGCCTGCGCAGGGATTCTGACCCCGTTCGCCTCATCAGCAGCCTTAATAGATCGCTAATTAGGATGAGCGTAATTATACACCCAACAATGCCTTAAAAAGAAAAGGTTAAAACTGAAATGTGGGCTGCGATCCCCCAGGGGAGATGCGAAGCATTAATTAATCCAGCATATGTGTGCTTATCGCGCTTATGAAGATGTTCATCAGTTTAAACTGACATGAGCCTAAAGAGAGGAGTATAAGCGAGAGAGAGAGCGTGAGAGAGAGAGAAAGAACAACAACAAACAAATGCTCCCTGCCAGTTAAGCTGTTAAATGAAAATCAAGAAAAATAAAAGACCAAACGCAGTCCATCAGACTGACATCAGATATTTATAGGCTTTCGGTTATGCGAAAGCAACCAGGCTTATAAAGATCTGTATAGAGAAACGAATGAAATTGCCTCGCTGCTTAAACACTGCATGGCTTAGCAGCAGTCGTTCCTAAATTGCTGGTAGATGAGATTTTGATTTATGAACAAAAGAACTATCACAATTTTAACACCTGTGCCGATGTTGACGGTGATTAAAAGATGGGATCTTGTCATATTCTTCTTCTTATTACTTTTCTTCGTTTTTAAAACTGAAGTAAAAAAATTCCTGCCAGATTTACAAAAGTTTTGGTCATGCTGATTACAGCAACTACAACACACTGCGGTCTCGTTTAAATTACCAGCCACGGTATTTACATTTAGTGACGCCCAGGAAACAAAAGACATGGGTGCTTTGTAAGTGTGCGGTGCACTAAATCTTCCGGTAACGCAGCTCAGCCGGTGCAGCGTGTTGGCTACCGTTGACACCCGCTCCTTCTCCTTTTATAGGGTCCCGTTTTTTTTGTCTTAATTAAATGCCTAGTCTTACCTAATTTACGGCTTTGTTCAGGTTGTTTTTTTTTCTCTTCACTAATGTGAACCAACGGTTGTGTGTGCAATTGAAATAAATAAGCCATTAAAACTCACCGAGATCATCTGTAAATAATACTGTAGGTATACAATTAATGCCAGAAAAACTGGTAGGACTATGCAAAACACACAGCAAGGATGCTTCATTAATGTCATTGTTGCATCCGAGAGCATGTATGTAAAGCGGTAGACGTGGAAGCTTCTAGATCTGTTTCCGCCACGGAAACGGCAAGTTATTAATATTTTGTGATTTTCAGCTCATTTTAATATTTAGAGCCGGTGAGATGGGTCATAGCATTTTGAGTCATAGCAAAGTTTGGATTTTCACGTTCGAGTGTGGGGTGACACGGTTACTCAGTGGGTAGCACCGTCGCCTCACAGCAAGAAGGTCCCGGGTTCGATATCCGGGTGGGGTGGTCTGGGTCCTTTCTGTGTGGAATCTGCATGTCCTCCCCTGTCCGCGTGGGTTTACTCTGGGTACACCGGTTTCCTTCCACAGTCCAAAGACATGCACGTTAGCTTGATTGGTGTCTCTAAAGTGGCCCTAGTGTGTGATTGTGTGTGAGTGAGTGTGTGCGTGTGCCCTACGATGGACTGGCGCCCTGTCTAGGGTTGTTCCTGCCTTGCGCCCTATGCTGCCGGCTAGGTACCGGCTCTCCCTGAAAAGGAATAAGCGGTCAAGAAAATGAATGAATGAACGTACGAGCATTTCAAGGGTGTAACCTTGACTACAAGATTTCCGGCAAAACCTCAAACTTATGACAGTGAAGACGTGAAACGATTCACATGACAGGCGTCCAACACTACCTCAGGTAACATTGGGATTCAATGCTGGGGCCTCAACAGACATCAGCGTGAGGACTGTGCAACATTCCCCCCAAGATCCCGTGGGAAACCTACCCTATACCTATATAATCTATTAAGTATTAACATAATATAATAAGTATTAACTGCTATACCAATTTTTCTGGTCCTTCAGGTTTTTCTTGTGTAAACGCTCCTATAATCCTATAAATTCTGAATAAATTAGTTCGTATCCAGCGTCATAAAGGAGTTAAACTTCTGGATGGACTGTTGCATGCAAAATGAAACGAAACACTTTTCAGAATCTTGCCGTGAAGCGGCCTGGCCTTTTTAAGCAAAAACACCATTTCCAACCTTTAAGTCAAACTGGCTGAATTCAAGTGATAAGGTCAAATGCTGAAGATCATAAAGAACAACGAGGAACGCTCAGGGCAATCAAAGCATTCGGACCACGCTGCCAATGCGAATCCACCTCTCTGGCTGCAGCACGCCGAAGATATCATGAAAAGAAGGCTGTGCTTTTGAAGTAGGAATTAGCTCATGCTCTAATTAATGATTTGCTGCAAAAGATCTCCATTACAGTGGGGAAAAAAAGCCTCAGATAGCATTCATTCATTCATTCCTGCCAAATTAATCAGGGAAAGGAGCAAAGAAGCGGGAGAAACAGAGACGTCTGATTTGTTACCGGAGCGAGGGGATACTGATGGTGTCACGTGAGGAATGAGCCATTGCTTTCATAAACAGACGTAATTAGTCAGCGCAGCACCAAGGGCAAGTGGGCTAATGTCGCAGATTTATGGCCAGCTCCTTGAGAAAGGCAAAGGACACAGTCGTGTTATTACCCCGGATAGCACGACCGGGCGGCTAACGAGGGCTCCAGTCTCCGGCTGCAGAGCTGCAGATTAAGAGAAAGCAGGAGAGTGTGCATGTGTGACATCCCGAGTGATCATGTCCTCGCTACCTTGGGGATAATATACGGAGAGTAACGCTGAGACTGCCCTGCTGTTTCGCTCAAACAATAGAATGAAGGCTTGCATATTAACAAGACCCTAATCCTTTAAATCCCTTAAATAAAAGGAACGGGAAGCTTAAGATGGTGATATTCCTTTTAAATGATTTGCAGCCTTTCTGCCGGATTGCAGTGGCTTAGTGGTCCAATGTGCTTTCCACACACAGGCTTGCACTGCTGAGAGACAATGCAGGGGATGAAGAGAGCATTATCAAAACGCAAAGGTCCCGAAATCACAATCGACTTATAATACTGGTGTCTGTTCAGGCTTTTAATTGCTTTCCCGGGAATGTCGTGGCTGATACTCACGTGGATCGAAGGCTCTTTGTGTTTATTTGTATTTTTTTTTTTGGAATGGAGAAGGTTGTGTGAAAGAGAAGAAGAAGAAGAAGAAACAACAGCTCCAGGTCAACTGTGTTTATTCAATTCCACTCCTGCTACTAAATAAAACACGTTTCGGAGATGAAAACTGAATCTTCTTCTCATCAAAGGATTGAGAGACGCGCTATAAAGGTCCCAATTAATCGCAATCAAAGACAGATGTGTGACAGCAGCAAGTTACCTGTTTAGGACTCACGTGTGCAAATCCTTTAATTACAACGTTCCCGCTGAGGCTAACAACTCCAGCTGTTCTGACATTAATGCCGTAATAACGACAGAAGTTTATTTCGAACAAAGCCGAAAGGAGCACTTTTAAAAGCTGAACAACAGAACATGACGGCATGGAGAAAGAAAAAAACAACAAAAAAATTGCATAACATCTGTCATAAAGGGGTGGGTTGATCGAAACATCAAACAAAGACACTAATGGCGGTTTAGTTGACTCATCCCGGCGGAGTAAAATAAGAGTGAAAAGCTCTTCTTTCTAGGGCACATCAGCTTCAAGGAACATCAAGATGCGAAATGTTTATCCCCTTCTCGTTGGCGCGTGGGCGTCCTACTGGGTGCTTGAGCCGTAACAAATCTCATGTTATAGCCGGAAGCTGGAGGATTCTCTCCGTGCTCGGATATAACGCTTTGGAGCAATGATAATTGTTCAGCAAGATGTCTGTAATTGTTCCGACAGGACGCCTGCTCCTCTGCGTGGGATCACGCGGTCAAACTTCTTCATGTGTCACTGGGTTTGAATGGGCAGCTCTGGCTATTGGCTTTGCCACAGCCGGCACGTTTGACTCCAGGCTCGAGCGCCAGCGTACCTCGTGGATGTTAATTAGTGTGATTGCATTATATATACCGGTACTTTTGTCCGCAATTTTCAAAATATCGACACTGTTCCAATTCTAAAACGTCTGACACGGTCGGGAATGGTGCGTGTGTATAAGGATAAGGGATCCGTGCACTCGTTTACCCTCCGCACTCATTTTATTCCCATCCACTCCCATTGATTTTCATTTCAAATTTTTTGTCATCTGTACTTCTGCTTGAATAACAGTTTGTATACACACTATGACCAGTCTGATCAACTGTACACTCCCAGCTACTATATG
>JAOVYV010000004.1:20786400-20796595 GCA_025674545.1 Hassar affinis
TCAATATAGTAAAATACACATTCTATTTTAGGTTCTCAACTTGAAAAAATGCTGCAATGAGGTGAAAAACTTTTTTAGGTTAATGTGAAGGTCTTCATGAGAATCACCTAGGTGGTGCTGCAATGTATTTTGCATATGATACTTCAGTGTATATGGTAATAAATAAATGAAATCAGTGAATAAACCATTCTGTAAAATGTTCCCAGGTTTCTTTTTCTTTCTGTGCTCTTGTTTGAGTTTAAACTTTTGTTCTTTGCCCCAGATATCTAGCATATATATTACTCCAGCTCTGCCTTCTGGCACTCGTTAAGCGATCTCTTATCTTAAAGCTAGCTAATCCACCTGCAACCCAAAACACACAGCAGGTTTGGTAAAACTCCTGCATTTGGCTCTAGTCTGTCTTGTAGCAATGCCAGACCAGTTAGACTAGCTGATTCCCAAGCTAACTGCACCAAGGAAGCTACTGCAGCAGGGTTCGGTTTAAACCATCTAAATAGTGCATATGTATAAACAAAACCATTTAAGGTTAGAAGGAGACTCACCCTGCTCGAGGGGTTGAGGCTTGAGCCCAGTTGCCTTCATCTTGAGTGCTTCTTTGGCTGACATGTCGCAGCATGAGCCCTTATTGGTGTCCTGGTCGCTGTCGGCCTGGTCGCTGTCCCCGTGTCCGCTGTCCCTCAGACTCACCCGCTCGGGGTCCTTAAACGTGGAACTGCTATGTAAAAAAAAAAAAAAGCATATAATAAATAACCTGGGAAATGAGAATGATTGGAGGATGGGTTCTAATTTGAAAAGTATACTCACTGGTAAACTAAACTAGATTGGGGTGGGGGCGGGGGCAAGGGTGTTTCTAGGCATATGTGATGACTGAGCGAGTAATTTAACAGGACTTACCTTTGAACAAACTGCTGCCTGCTCCCCATGTAATTGGGCTCGGTGGGGAAGTTGTCGGTCTGTGAAGGAGAAGGGAGAGACATTAAGGTGTTGCACGACATCGAAACATCCTGGTGTGCCCAGGGATCTCTAATGGTGAATAGGCTTGATTAATTATTCAGCAAAAAGGGGAAGGATGGAAAACAGGAGAGAAGGTAGGTTTTAAGGGGTTAAGGGTTCATTCTTTTTGTACATTTGTACACTTTAATTATTCAACTAATACACCAATTAAACATTCTAAACATTGTTAATGTTTAAATATCTGACAACTGTGACCTCACCGTGACCTAAGAGAGACATAAATAGGAATGGAAAGAAATAGAGAAATAAAAAAGGCGTGCTGAGACACACCTGCAGAGTACGCCATAGTTGCATCAGGTACTGTATTTGCACATGAGCACACAAAGGTGCAGTGAACATGTTCTCACAACAAAAGTGAGCTGTGTCCAGGCTTGTCAACTCTCTCCCGGCAAAGAGCACCCATGTGTACCAAGAGTGCATTATTCGGTAAACTTTAACACTCATCCATCTAGCCAAAGTTCTTCCTTCTCCTCCGTCCTTGCCCATCTTTTCAACATCTGACAACACCGGAAAAGCCGATAGCACCTTCTCTTATAGGTCTCAATTACTCAACTCTCAGCGTTACGTCAATGTTGCCACAACGTGTTTGCTTAGTAGTCCCGAGTCAATATGGAGTGGAGAGGAGGAAGAAGGCGGCATAAGCTGTGGGCCAGACAATATTGACATGGCTGAATATGAGCCTGAACGAAGACTAATGCACTGAGCCCGTGTCTCCATCTCACATCACACGGTTTCACCTGTCTCTGAATTGCGGAGCGGTTGGCTTCATGTACTTAGCAGCAGTATCACGGCTTTAAAATATGAATATCTGAGGTTTCGCCTTGTCTAGATTTAGACACTTTTATCCAAAGTAAACCCTGCAACCTCTAAGAATGGAATCCAAGCTCATGGGTGAACAACATTAAAAACGTCTCAATGGAAGTCCTGGGATTCATCTACAGTGCATTTAGATGCAGGACAAATTGCAGCCAAACAGAGGTGACTAATATTGAAAACAAATATTAAATACATATTTATTTCTACTAAAATCATCTACATCTACAACATTAACCAACACCATCCAGTGATGCTCAGAGTAACAAATTAGTCAACTGAAAGCCTTTCCCTTTTAAAGGTTATGTTTCTGGTGTGGCTTGATTGCCTGCTGGTTTGACTCTCAGCAGGATTATGGAAAATCTACAAGGCCAATTTAAATGAAATTTGGTGGAAAGAAATAGCATGGGCCAAGGAAGAAGACATTACATTTTGGTGTGAATCTCAGTTATGGAGGAGTTTTAATATGATATTTTCTGTTAACATTGTGAGAGAGAGCAGTCACTTTCTATTTGTCCTTCAGGTTAGACAATAGAAACCACATGAGTCTCCCCATATTTTGATATAATTCTAATTGTTTCGGAAATATGTCCAGACATACTGGTGGTTGCGGCTGCAGATTGTAATAGAGAGTGGACTAGACAGGGCAGTGGTAGCTCAGTGGTTAAGACATTGGACTACTGATTTGAAAGGTCATGAGTTCAAATCCCAGCACCACCAAGTTGCCATTGTTGGGCCCTTGAACAAGGCCCTTAACACACAACTGCTCAGTTGTATATGTGACATAAAGAAAACGTAGGTCCCTCTGGATAAAGGTGTCTGCCAAATGCTGTAAATGTAAATGGACTATTGGACTTTGGTGGAGATCTGCGCTCTTCGAGTTCCCTTCTATTTTATTTTTTGTAATATTGCAATTTTATTTAAAATAAACTAATTCCACAATGATGTTGCGTTCTCAATTCTGATTGGTCAGAAGGTCCTGTTTTCTACATATGCTTAGACAGTAGATTTACGTTGATGCACGTGGTCTAATAAGGTGCCATTTCCATGGTAACAACTGTACGGGGAGCTGTATGGCAGATGCTCCATGTGAACTGTCATCTGTGTGGAGTTTTTTGGAAGGAGTCTCCAGTGTCAGCTCTTTATTAAAGTCAGAGATGAAGATTCCTGGTTTCTTGAGGACACAGCAAGAGCAAGCTGTGTATTTATGTTTTATTAGCAGAGAGAGAGAAAAACGAAGAGCCTGGTGAGCGAGCGACTTTAAAGTTAGGGCTGCTCTAATGAAGTTTCATGGACATTCCAGTCAAGTGTGATCGGTTATTGTAGCTTTTTTTTCACTATTTTGTCAGTAAACACTTTGTTGTTGATTATTTTCTGATAATGGCATGCAGCATCATGTTTTATTCTTTGCATAGCGTGACGAACAGACATGACAAGATTACTTGAAGCATTGTGATGCTTTTGTCATTATTATAGCTCAGTACACCAGGTTTACTGCCGCAAATGTGCAATCAAAGTGTTCCCCATGCTGTGGGATATGAAAGCAGTTAATAAACATGCTCGGTTTAGATGTAAATATGCATTTATATGGTTGATATACAGTATTTATTAACGCCAAACTCTAAAACTAGTATCTTGGGAGGGATTTATTTGATAAAAATGAGAAGCAGGCTAATCTCCAGTTAGTATTTAAACACCTACAGTTGTATACCATTTATTATCTGCCTTCAGATTTTGTTTCTTAAATCTATGCTAATAATCCCCCAGTGAAATCCCCACACCTCTTTTCCACATATGACTAGGCCCTATTTCAAAAGAAGCTTTTAAAAGGCACCATAATGACACTGACAGACAAAAACAAAGAGGGGGAAAAATGAAAAGAAGAAAAGGAAAGGGCCCAGCAGGAAGGCGGCTCTGGAGAAGGTCAAATCGGCCTCCCTCAACCACAAGAACCTATTCCTCCTTTATCAACATTTTTTATTGTGCCGTCATGTTTGACTTCGCAGGAGATACAAAACTTGAGGGCGAACGTCGTGTGGAAGTGTAGATCAGAGTCTGGTGTCGATTAAAAAAAAAAGCCTGGCACGTAACTAATAATTGCTCAGGATGTTTAGAAATCGAACAATATCTGGCAACTTCAGAATCCTTCAATCTCTTTAATCTTTCTAATCTTTCTTGCATTGAAAACTTGGATAAAGTGGACTGGGATAAGAGACTCTGGGATATTCCGTGACAAATTAGGGGGGGGTTTGGGGGGGTGGAACACAGGTCTCAGGTCAGTGCAGAGGCAAAAATGGGTTAATTTATTTAAATGACATTAACAGCTTGTTCCAGGCAGCCCTAGGCAGCACTACATGCTATCACATGACCACGACCCAGCCTTCAGCACTTTAAAACAGACGATAAGAGCACTTTCCTGGAAAGTGTTTTATAATATGCCTCTATCAAAACTATCCCGAGAGAGAGGGAGAGAGAGAGAGAGAGAGAGAGAGAGAGAGAGAGAGAAAGATGGCGAGAGACAAAATATGATCTAAGAATGTTTAGGGATTTTAAGGATATACTGTATTTTTTATCATCAAAACTATTTTCCTGTTAACCTTTCAATAACCTTAGAAAAAAAAAAGAAGCATGTACTAACTACAGTTGAATAAGTGTGGAAGAGTGTGTTCTGGGCCGTCTTCACTGCATGCAGAAAGTTCACATCATTTCATTTTTCTCACACTTACAGAACCTCAGGTGCCACAGAGACTGAGTTTTTCCTCCGAGCATACAGGATATTTTATTGACGGCTGCCGGAGACTTGCCCACGTGTCATGAAAAGCGCTCTTGCCGTTTCTTAGACCTACTTTCGGACGTAATACCTTCCTAAAATTTCTACAGCCAGCTCTCTTCTCAGCTCTAGCTTTGTGTGTGTGTGTGTGTGGATGGAGAACCAGACCCAGAGACTAATCCGATGTTAATAAGCTTGTATTCACAAGCGCGGACGTTCCGCATCTCTCTGACACTGGATTTCTTTCTCGTTTTGAAGGATGAACCTGCAGGCCCTGCTTTACGTGGCCGTGTGTCGGATGATAAATGTGTATGTGTATGTTTTTCTCGGTGGAATGTGGTGCACCTCAGGGGGGGAAAAGCACAAGTCTGATGTAAGTGAGTGTATATGGGCTCGCTCTCAGTGTAAAATGGCTGATCTATTTTGGTGCATCCTCAGTGGTCTTTCTGTAGACACCCCTCAATAGAGACAAATGGACACAACAGTGTGTGTGTGTGTTTGTGTGTGTGTATAAATAAGCAGGTAAAGAGGGAAAAAGAGGCACAGAGGAACAAGGGGAAAATGGTGTGAAACAAGGGACAAAGAATGAAAAATGGACAACCATCAGGGATGCGAGGAAGGAAGGAATAAAGGAAGGAAAGAAAGAATGAAGGAAGGAAAGGGAGTACCTGCCCTGCATCTAGAAGATCATCTTGATAGTCTCGCTAGAGCTCAAGCCTAGATGAAATGTATGGATTAAAAATGATTCCACTCTTGATCACGTACCTCCACCAAGTTGACATTAACGTCTTTTTATTCAGTTTTACTTCCTGTTTTCACCAAGGTGACCACACATACACACTGTTCTCATGGTGGAAACAGCTCTAGAAGCTTCCATAGATATCTATGACATGAGAGTATATACATATACACCGATTAGCCATAACATTAAAACCACCACTTTGTGTCCATTTTATCAGCTCCACTGACCATACAGATGCACTTTGTAGTTTTACAGTTAGAGACTGAAGTCATCTGTTTCTCTGCAGACTTTTTTTAGCCCCCTTTTACCCTATTCTTCAGTGGTCAGGACCCCCACAGATCAGGTACTGTTTGGGTGATGGATCATTCTCAGCACTGCAGTGACCCTGATGTGGTGGCGGTGTGTTAGTGTGTGTTGTACTGGTGTGAGTGGATAAGACACAGCAGTGCTGCTGAAGCTTCTAAACACTGTGTGTCCCCTCCCTGTCCAGTCTATTAGACACACCTACCTAGTTACTCCACCTTGTAGATGTAAAGTCAGAGACAGTAACTTGGTTGGTGGACTATTTTCAGTCCAGCAGTGACACTGAGGGGTTGCATTTTTCATCAGAACAATCCAAATGACTTTTCTTCTTCTCCTCAACAGGCCAATTATGCAGAAATTGTGAAAAATCGGTAGAATTATACCTCACCGTACATAGACTGTACAAAACCTTAAGCTAAGTGAAATAAATAGGGGATGTGTTTTATAGCTGGAGAGAAACAAAAGACTGAAGAGTAAAATACTTGCGGTGCTGTTTAGTCACAAGGCCTGTAGGGAGAACCGCCATCTGTATACATGTACTATAAAGCTACATACACAAAGAGCAATCAATGTTTACAAGAACATCGTAAACAGGGCCTGAGCCGGTAACCGCAAGACCCTGTCTGCAGAGCTAATTCAGAAGAATAAAAGCTAGAGCTTTTCTCTTTTTACAGGTGCAGGCTTTGAAGACTTACACCACAACATGAAGCAACATAGACAAAAAGAGAGAGAGGGAGGAAGACAGAGAGAGAGAAAGAGAGAGGGACAAAAGGAAAGCAAGGAGACGCTCAGTGGCAATGGCATTGATCAGGCCAATTCTCTGGCGCATTTCATAGTGATCAGATTTAATTAACGAGTTGCGTGCTTTCCTGCGGCTACCAAGCCAATCAATCGTCTGGCCTTAACGAACTAAATGCCATGGCCATTCATTTCCTGTCCCGTTCAAGTTAAAAATTTTGAAAAATTAATTGGTTCCTCTCAAATGAACGTTGCACAACTCCAGACGTTTGTGGTCAGGAACCGTATCCATCTGGATTAATTATGAAGAGTAGCCACAAATCTTGTCTGCATTATTTAGGACTTTTTTAAAAAAAGCCCCTACTTTTAGCCGTTCTTAATTCCTTACAGCGCTCTATCAGGGAATATATGTGTATATGCACAATGCTTTATATTTTAAGCAGCACAAAACAGATTACTGCTCTAAACTGCAGAATTAATCCCCTTTCACTAAGGGTAGCTTTGCCATTGGCTGCTGCCTGTACCATTCATCCGGTTGCTCAAGACTACGTGTTGTACATCTTCTGTCACACAAATCAAACATCACAGGGAACAGGAAACAGGAAACAATGGCTTTGTATGCTTTTTAAGTTTGCACATGCATGCTCGTATCTGACACTACAGTTTATATTCCAAATCCTACTTTCATCAAATAAACACATCAAGATTAACATAATCCCAAGACTAAAAGTGATATGAAGCAGGCTTGCATGTGGAGTTTGCCCCAGAAGCACCTCTGATCAGTAAACAGAGATAAGATGGACAGCAGATGTGTCTGTGTGGATAAAATTTCCCTTTTCAAAAAAGAAAAAAAAAAAACACAAATATAATCCTGTAATCTGATAGCGCACAAGCCTGAACAAGAGGGAGGTTGTTCTTGTCCACAAGGACAGATGGAGGAGAAAAATGGATGTTGACTTGTTCAGATCTACAGCTTTATTTTCTTTTTTTGACCGTATTATTATTATTATTATAGTTTATTCCCAGAATCAGCACACCCTCAGATAATAATAATATACGCATTATATAAACACTGACAAACAGTAAACCGGAGGTGTGAATAAAACTGTGGTGTAACCTGGCAGGAAAGATTCGGAGCACTTAAACAAACAGGACAGTGAAAGCATGCGGTGCTGTAACACTCCAGTGTAGCACAAGCAGAGTGTAAGTGAGATATAAAAGCATGAAGTGATTTAGAAATGAGCTAAGGTTTCTGTTGAGAGCCTAGCCTTTGGATTCCCTATGCATCCATTCTGGTAGCGGGCCAAGTCTCCGTCAGGAAGACCTGCACAATGAGCACAAATAATGCTTTTAAACCACATTACTACCACCCCCCTATGCACACACACACATACACACACACACACAAGTGGGCTGGTCTGAAAAGTCCTTGAATGATATGCTGTCCTTCAAACACTACCGTCTATAGCAAACAAGAGCGCAAAGACTGATTTAATGTCTAGTATTTGTAGAAACACAGACACAAAAGACCCATAGTACGCACACCAACGCAGCAGCCACAAATATTTAAACTCAGACAAGCAACAGTTCATTGGAGGGGTGAGGCTTGAGCAGCAGGGTGGAGTACATCATTCAATGCTACGCTGTTAATTTAACCTGCTTCCATCCTTCCCAATGGAATTCCCACCAATCTCATCTTCTGCCAGCCTGCAAAATTTTCTAATCAATCGATGCAGGAAAGGTTTTCCCACTTCCTACTAGAAACAAGAAAACGGAATGCCGCTCAAAGTCAGGAGGAGGAGAAAATGTACAACTCTAAGTTTTGAAATACTAGAGAATGACGAGAATGGCTTTGAATGAATGAAAAGTTACATTTATATAGCACCTTTCTCAAACCCAAGGATGCTTGGGTTTACTGTCAACATACAACTTTAACACCAATCACACACCAGTGAGAAGTGGCAGCCAGTTGCGCACAGCGTACTCTCAAATGGAGACCACAGCCCCCTGGAAGACTGAATGGGGTTCAGGGAAGGGAAATCAGACAATGCCCAGGACAGAGCACCATCCACCACTGGAGGGCATACTTATAGCCATTCACACACTGACACCAGGATTTCTTTTTTGTACATCCAATTTTGTACATCCAATGTCTTTGGACTGTGGGAGGAAACCGGAGTACCCGGAGTAAACCCACGCAGACACCGGGAGGACATACAGACTCCACACAGAAAGGACCCAGACCCCGCCCCACCTGGGGATCAAACCTAGGCCCTTCATGCTGTGAGGCAACAGTGCTACCCACCGAGCCACCGTGCTGGCTTTATTCTGGTTAATTTATCAAGAAAGTGGCCGTGTGAAAATCTGTTTTCCGATGTTTTCGGAGACGTGCGGCCATGCAAGCAGGTGACGTCAAAAACATCAAGAATGCTGCTGTTCCAATTTCAGAATGACCGTACAATGTCCTTCAGTCCTCGGGAGTTTGTACTGTGGAACTTGCCAAGTCTGTACCACCAAGTACACAAGTCCAGACTTGCCGTACTTTGTATTGAGAACTTTGTATTGTATTGCCTGTTGAATGGTCCTGCCTACTGAATTTCCTATAAATTTCCTACAAATTGGAATTGCACTGCATGAGCAGATAATTTATTTGTGTCTTAATGTTCAGTGATCATCAAATATGACCACCAGGATGTAAATTAAAGCGCCACTTTCCGCGACTGTCCGGATTAACACCTTTAATGCTATAGTGAGCTAGGTTTATTGACATGAGAGAAAGAGAGAGAGACAGAGAGAGAGAGACTCTGTGAGGTGGAGATGACACAGTAAGTAAATAGAATCAATACTTCTGACTCAGACAGCACCTCTTTAACGCTCAGCAACGGAATCATGACTCACTTGTGACGTAACGTTTCATTCCAGAGAATGAGTAATGAGGAGCGAGATTGCCACTGAAAGGATGAGAGGAAAGAAGGAAGGAAGGAAGGAAGCGAAGACGGAAGTAAGAACAGAATGACAGACGGATGCAAAGAACCGCTCAATGGCTACGTGACGTACCTTAACGTTTCATTACAGAGACAACTGAATCCTGTAGTGTTGAGAAATTTAGACCTTCTAAAAGTGTCTAGAGTCGTATTTTTGTACCATTTAAACCCTATCAGAATACACAAAAAGTCACACAGAATGTCTTAGATGCTTAAACAGTCATTAGATACCTGAGATTTATGGAAAATAATTGGCTGAGTGGAAGAGCTTGGAATCGAACGTTGAAGTAAGGACACTTGGGCGTCATTCTTAAGCTTTGGTGTCTCTTGTCGTAAACATCCCACTCGGCCTAACTCTTATTAGGCGTGCTGTATTGAATCTTTTGCTGTGATGCTTACAGTAATCACAGGGTGTGTTGTGTGTGTGTGCAACAGGTCAAAAAAACCTGGAATACTCAATGTAATGTACATCAATGTAATGTAAAAACATTGGTATTGAATCTACAATGGTGGTTTTATCTAGATTCTACGAGATTAACCAAGAGTCTGTTGTTTATCTAGAGTTTTCTACAAAGAGCAATTTGAATGCCAGATCTAATCGTGAGACACCAGTTTGATAAAGTTGAGGAATGTGTAAAGGACATTAGATGCTGAATAACTTTCTTCTACTGAATTCTGATAAAACTGAAGTACTTGTACTAGGACCACAGGCGGCTAGAAGTAAGCTTTCTGATTACATAATAGCTCTGGGTGGCCTTTCAGTTACTACATGTGCAGCTGTTAAAGATCTCGGTGTGATTGTTGACCCCAGTCTTTCATTTGAAGCTCATG
>JAOVYV010000004.1:20796695-20815295 GCA_025674545.1 Hassar affinis
ATTCGTCTTGGGAATGACATATACAAGTCCTGCACAGTGGTCAGAGGGATTTTAAGCCATTCTTATTGCAGGATAGTGGCCGGGTCACTACGGTTATTACTGTTAACACATTTTTAGAACTGCTGTAGTAAAGCAATTCTACACTCAAGGTCATTACTAAGTATCAGCACGGCTGTCTTTATCTTCAGCATTCATCCTGTGGCCTTGTGCCTACGTCCGAACATACTGGGGTCTGAATGTCTTTCCATGCTACTTATGAGGCCATGAGGTACAGCATAAGGCTTCATTTGTTTTTTTTTTAATATCCTAAGCAGGGCACAAAAAGTATACAGGAAGCCATTTTTTGTTTTAACTAGAAGATGGATGGCTTTTACATTGTTCATGGTAATTTAAATAGCAATAAGATGTAGCTGTGGATAAATAAAGGGAATTAAATTAAAATTAAATCTTTAAAACAGGTTAAAATAATTGCCGGTCTCGTAAATCCACCAGAAATGTGGATTACTACTGCAGGTAGACATGGGATTCTGTGACGACTGTCTTTGATCACTCCATGGAGTGCTCTATTTTTGGCTTCACCCATATGTTCTGGCTTAACATGCATGGAATCTGGGCAAGAAGAGTAACCAAATTGAGCATGGGTACTTAAGTACGGCACGACTCACTTGGCAGTGAAAACAGTGTGGGGTTTTTTATGCATGCCGTGGGGGGAAAAAGCACTTTAATGCACCTGATTTAAATGATCAGATAACCAGTAAGGTATAAAAAAGATGGTCTATTATTTCATTAAATTCTGAATCCTTGGCATTCCGTTACACTTTGAACTACAGAAAATACAGAAAGCAAAATCAAAATACCATAAAATTGTAACTTCACATTAGGTTCACAATGCATATTCTTCTGTACACTGAAGTACCAGAAAAACTGGTACAGGAACCTATGCAAAATACATAGCAACACCACCTATGCACGTCATTGGTTGTGTCCGCCAACGCATATATATGGAAGAGCTGTTTCTGCCATGGCAATTTATCACTATTTTCTAATTTTCAGCACGGTTTAATAGTTTAATGCTTTGGGTCATAGCATTTCGGAGATAGAAGCAAAGTTTAGATTTTCATGTATGAGCATTTCAAGGGTGCCATTTTCAAGGAATCCTGGCAAAACCTCAAGCTTACAACAGCAGCATGGCCACAAAAAGACTCTGGGTCAACGTGAGTAGCGTCGGCTGGGGAGAATCGTTTCACTGCCTTGAGTAACATCGGAATTCAATGCCGGGGCCTTGACAAACATCAGCGTGAGGACTGTGCAACATTCCGTGAGGGGCCTACCAAGTATTAACTGGTATACCAGTTTTTCTGGTACTTCAGTATTCCATTTAGTTATGCAAACATTGATTCCTGCCACCACACATAATTATTCCACTTGAAGCCCGATGCAGAATTTATGTGCATGCTGGCCTCCATCCGTCATGTTCGCATGTTAGAAAGCTATTTTTCAAAGAGGTTTTTTCATCTCCGTCAGCCTGGTGTGATGTATCAGGGCCCTTAGAGCAGGAAAAACCTGTGCAGAGTACAGGACATGGTCCCCATAACTAGAATAAAGAACCACTGCTTCTGTCAAGTCTCTGTGGCCTGCAACATTGAGGGTGTGTATGTATGTATGTGTGTGTGTATATATGTGTGTGTGTGTGTGTGTGTGTGTGTGTGTGTGTACGCACGCATTCTGCTTAGTCTCCGGTCCCGGAACGCCACAGAAACACTGCACATTCTTTTAAGTGAGTTGTTTGAGCAAGCATCAGTCAGGTTATGGAATTAATCAGCAAAACCCAGAAGACACAATTGCCCATAATCCACAGCTATAAAGCCACTTGACCTTTTCCTAAAACTCATCCTCAAATGAAGAACCTGGAGCTCAAGCAAAGCTCAGAACCTCACAAATTTGTATTTCTCTCTTCAGCATTCTTTTTTTTTCCCCTGACATACCAGTGATGGACTGTTTGTCTTGTTTAACTGAGCTGAATAAAAAAAAACGGCAGCAGAGCTGAATGTGACCTCTGTGGTTTCTACAGTCTGTTTGTTATGAACACATTCATGCCTGTGTAGACCGAAAATAGTCATTGTTCTCATGATTATTCAAGGAACGGAGAGAGAGGGAGAGAGAAAAGATGCATACTCAAATGTCCTGTCTTCGTCTCTATTGTGCTAAAGGTAGCACTGTTCTTGAGCGGCACGTCGTTTCTGAACAGCCTCTCTGCCGATCGATTGTGGAGGATGCACAAAGTTCACGTCGATGACAGGATAATCTCATCATCAGGTATCTGGCTTGGGTCAGGACTTGAACCATTGCACAGCTGATTTAAAATGACAAGAATGAACTGTGTGCAGAGAGAAAGAGAGAGAGAGAGAGAGAGAGAGCGAGAGCGAACAAGTGAGAGAGAGAGAGAGAGAGAGAGAGAGAGAGAGAGAGAGAGAGACAGACTCTGACTCACTGACTATAATTATCAGCTAGGAAAACAATTTTTCTGACTAGACGAAATGACTTACTAACTCCTCCCTATCAAGATCAATCATAGTGTCCCAGTCTGTAGATGGATCTAACTTTGAAAAGGCGCCAGTGATCCCTCTCTCAAAGACATTAAGGGCTAGTATGGAAGTCTATTACAGTATGGACGTCAGAAAGGTAGAAAAGAAAGAGTTTTTTTTCTCTTCCAGCAAGAAATAAAAGCATACACTCATCTATAGTCAGCACTTTATCCTTTTCAGAGATGTGGTAGATCCAGGACCAATAGCAGGAACACCAGGGTATGGGGCAGGAATACACCCTATGCGAGATACATAGCAACGCCACATATGCACGTCGTTGGTTGCGTCTGCCAGTGCGTACTTAAAGCAGTAGACATCTACGGAAGCTTCTAGAGCCGTTTCTGCTATGAGAATGGCAAGTTATCACAATATTGAGGTTTAATATTTGGAGCTTGTGAGATTGTGAGACAGAAGCGAAGTTTGGATTTTCACGTATGACCATTTGTACCATGACTACAATATTTTTGGCAAACAGCTTGGCTGTAAAAAGACTTTTTTTTTTAAGAGTTTTTATTTGTTGGTCCATCCCCCACCATGAACCCAGGTGGTGTTGGAGGCTGTGCTTTAACTGGCCCTGTTGATCGAGGGTTCTTATGGCAACAAAGCACCTTTTATTTACGATTCGACTCGAGTGAGCGGGAAAAGGCGAAGTGGAACAAGACTCGTCATAAACAGATAAGAGTGTGTACAAAATACAGATGCTGACAAGCCTGATGTGTGTATCAGACAAGGCCACAACCGCTGGGTTCATGTTACCCCCAGCAATCTAAGAACACTGGGAAAGAAAATGCGCGCGTACATGCTTGGACCTCAGTGGAAAGGCGGACAGTCTGCCACACTTGGCCATCGATTTAACCGCGGTGACCTGAGAAACCTCTCACTAGCTAGATCGTCCTAGCACACGATCGCCTCATAACAAGAGGTCAACTACATGGGTTGAACCACTGTTCTGTAATTAGCCACTGACCAAATCCCAACACGCTGCCATCTTTACTCAACCGCTCCATAAAGATACTTCATTTTCAAGACAAAATATGCCTAGTATTATATACATGCACTATATCAACATTTAACACATTAGCAATATGGAGTCCATTTCTGCGGAAAGCAATTGTGCCTAAATGCAATTACGAGACCATAACTGATCCATAATCAGATTAATAAAAACGCAGCCGTCACTGTGAGCGCAATCGTCAATTATTCTCAAATATTACAACCATAAATCCTCATTTAGATCTTCCCAGCGCCCATGCTGTGATTGCAACATACACGCATATTATACTTTCTATACAATTTCCATACATCACTCACAAATTTGTCATCATTGCAACACAAGGCAATATTTCTTGTTATCTTGTAACTGGGATTGTCTTTTGAGTCAGAGATTGAACTGCTGAGATGTTTTGAAGAGCGCAATTTCTGTGGATGCCTCAAGAGAAACTCCAACTGTCAAAACTGTCAGTATCAATACTCCGGTAAGCAATAAGCCTATGAAGTAAGATGTACGCTTAACGATTCAGGAACGGCGTGAGTTTTGCCGTACAAAATACAGGTCTGCGATTCCCTCGGTGAACGCCCGCTATTCCCTTGACGAGAAATGAGCAGGAACCTGCTTGTGATAGTGGGTTTCAAAACGTGTCTGGGGGCAGTGACAGCCCCTCAAAGAAAACGTTTTATAATAGTCAAAAGAGAAACAAAGGGAGAAGAACAGGACAGTTTTGCAAGTCAAATGAGTGCAGCGTGAAAAAGGAGATGTCTCTGTTGGATTTCAGAAGAAACCCCTTCGTTCCTCTGTACAGGAACATACCTGAGGGCACTCAAACAAGACACAGTGTTCAACTTGGGCAACTGCCAACACTCAAGAACAACAACAACAAAAAAAAGCGGCGTCCACTTGATTTAATGCCAACCGTCCTAATGCTTTTTAATACCATCACTAAAATGCATCCGCTGTCTTTTCAGACTAATACAGAATATTAATTATGCTTACGTTCTAGCAGGCAGGACATTCAAGACAAAAGCAGCTAAAACTGAACCAAACAAACAGAGTGGATCCTCCCACTTAGACAATTAAGCTCAAGGAGGCCCGTGCGAAGCATCCCGAGAGCCCTCGAGGGTTCGGAATGCCCCGCTGGGTCGCCAGCATAATTTGGAAATAATAAAGAAGTGGGATGGTACTTCAAAACACAGCTGGTGATTGAACAATCTTGTGTGCTCCCACCCAGGCGGCGGAGGCTCAGCGGCATCCTGCCTCTATTCATTCCCTCGAGGCAAAGTGCACCACAAAACCCAGCTTTGTGTGTGTTTTGGGGTCACAGCATGGAGTGAACAAATTGTTCATCTCTGACTGCGGACACTTTCGAATGCTTCTGACTGGTTTGGACGCCGAGTCCAGAAGGAAAGCGCTAGGAAGAATCCACCATGAACCACTTTAGTCTTTAGGATTAACACGTGATCTTCAGCTGGCATCCGAGATTTACTGGAACTCAAACTGGGAGTTGGGTTTTTTTTTCACTTTGGTTAATAGCTTTCTATGCTACCTACACTTAGGCTTCAACTTGTGGTGGTATTTTTCTTTTATTAAATGGCAACCAGTGATCAACCAGCAAGGAGCCAGAGGCAAGTGGCAATGGCAGACCAAGCAACAGGACACAGAACACACACACACACACACACACACACACAAAACAAATTTCACTAGCAATGTCCTCCCTCCAGTGACATCAGTACAGCAGACAGCCACTAACTTCTCACAGGAATAGCAAAAGACAGCACCTACCAAGACATTCATACCACAAACATGCCCCATAATATTTTATTTTCCATTTAAGTTTCAGTCTGGCGTTTTTTTTCTTTAAACGCTCATTAGGCTTAGGTTAAAACGACAATGGGCTATTTATTTCCTGGTCTCTGAAAAGCACTCAGTTGATTTGAGTGTTTAATCCTGTTCATCATCATCCAAGCAATCATCAAACTGACTAATTCTATAACATGAACACTTGTAATAAAGCCAGAGAGTCAACATGGCAAAGCCTAATGTACATAACATACAGTACTGTGCAAAAGTCTTAGGTGCCCTATTGTTTCTAGGTACAACTTTTGATTTTTTGAGTTCTGCATTATTGAGTTGAAGAAAACACACGAAAATATTCAGTATGTCAGTAACGAAAGGAACACGTTACATAACAGAGCACTTTTCAGACAAAATGCATTAATGAAGATAATGCTGCTCGGTTTTACATGCAAAATAAAAGAAGTAAGTGTAGCAGTCAAAGTCTCCAGAAGAGCTGTGGCAGGTTCTCCAAGGCGCTCAGTAAAACTTACAGCTGATTACTGTACAGTATGATGCAGAAGGCACACGCAAAGACGCCTTAGATGTTATAATAATGAAGACATTTCTATGTCAAAGAAAACACTACTAAATAAAGTGCAGTAAACAGGAATAAACTACAGGAAGTATATATGGTGTGTCTTTTTCTTAACCAGTATTCGCAGGTGTTTCCCAATGTCTGCAGTTTTATTTTATTAAGGAAATGAGCTGGTAAGTTTGACTGAGCGTCTCAGAGAATCTGCCACGGCTCTTCTGGAGACTTTGACTGCCGCACTTCTTTTATTTGCATGCAAAACCCAGCAGCCTTATCTTTATTACGTCTGAAAAGTGCTCTGTTAGGTAATGTCTTGCTTTCATTACTGACATTCTGTAACATTAACATTTCTGTTGGAAAATAAAATAATGTAAAAATAATGCAAAAATAAAAAAATAAAAAATCCACCAATAACAAAAGTTGTACCTAAAAACAATAGGGTGCCCAAAGACTTTCAATACAATAAACCTAATTAGTTTGATTTTAATTGTATAACAGCGAATGCTTGATGTATTTGACTACGATCCTTTGTGCTTTAGAGGACAGGACGTTTCATTGTAGTCCCGAACGCATTCTTACAGCAGGAGCTTCTGAAGAACAGCATTTTTTTCCCCTCCATTTTTTTCCCACCATTAAACAAATATCAGCTCAAACTGGAGTATGATCTATTGCAAGACTAATAATGATGCCTTTCAGCACTGGTGCATGGCTACCATTAGCGGTTAAGGTTATAGTGCACGGAGCGGCAGAGCCCGAGCAAATATTGACGGGGACTAAGAGCGGCTTGCTTCTCCAAACACCTGCGTTGTACGAGGAAAGAAGAAAACCACTGTTTACTGTTAGATCGATGGAAGAACAGCAAATCTCAAAAGCCTGCGAAAAACAAGCAGGCTGCTAGAGAGCAATTCTGAAATGAAAAGCTGAGTGCCACGTGCTATCGTAAATCGTGTATCATCATTAAAAAAAACCTGTTCAAGGTATCCAAGCTGTTCAGTGGGGCAGTGGTAGCTCAGCGGTTAAGAAGTTGGTCTACTGATTGCAAAATCACAAGTTCAAACCCCAGCACCACCAAGCTGCCACTGTTGAGCCCTTGAGCAAGGCCCTCAACCCTCAACTGCTCAGCTGTATAAATGAGATAAAAGTAAGTCACTCTGGATAAGGGTGTCTGCCAATTGCCATAAATGTAGTATGTAATGTAGTCGTGATAAAACTGTACGGAAAACCAAAGACCACAACAGCTTGAGATGGCTTGACCAGGCAAATTAAGCGCTTTCCTTTTGTGTTTCCTGCTTTAAGGGTCAGGCTTTGTGGTCTTGCATCACACTGGTGCATCTCCGTCCTCTTTACAGGCCACGGTAATAGCTTCTGCTGCTTGCTTAAGTAATTAAATAACCAAACCACGCAACACTGAGTAAGCAATTTTTCTTTATCCTTCAAGAGGGACGTCTTGTAGACCTTGAGCCTGGAATGCATTAAGTGCGGCATTATCTATGCACTTCCAAGCATTCTACAGCGCAGTTATAATATATTGCCTTTTTTTGTAGTAGGTCGTAGAGACGATGCTCAGACTCATAATGAAACACGTAGTCCTGTTCAAAATTATGTATCGCTCGACTCTTGGCTCAATAAATCATTCATTCATTTAATGAATCCTTCCCTTCTGTCTACCGCACACCCTCGGACACGTTGGCCAAGCTTGCCATTGATTTGAGCAGGGATACTGGGGACGACTGAAGATGTATCAGGTTATGAGTTAATAATAACCTGCCGATTTGCGGCGCGGCTCGAACCCTGGCGGAACTGGCATGAGCTAGATTATGGCGCTATACAACTCACTAAATAATTCAATGCCGCGACTTGGATTTCCAGAATTGTCATACATAATACATGCGGCTCGACAAATGTCCTGTGTATTATGCACACGCGCTTTTTTGTAGCACGCTAATTAATCGCGTGAACGTGTGGTAAAACGTGCGGTGAGAGTTTTCTTCTTCTTTTTATTTTTTTTCTCTCTCTCTCTCTAGCCTTCATTTTTCTCCACTTTACTTCGGTGCACACAAAGAAAAGAAGCAGGAGGCAGGAGAAAGAGAAGGGAAGCAGAGAAAAGAAAAAAAAAGGATGGATTTTCATCCTTTCATGAAAACTAGGCTAATCTCAAACCATCTCTAATTTGTATCTAAATCATCACTGTTTCAGCGTGAGACAGAAATAAACAGGGTAGGTAAGCATGAGGGAGTGTGTGCGTGTGTTTAATCTAAAAAGGAATTACAAAAGCTTGTATACAAATGAGGACACACACACACCTTTTCCTCTTGTGCTCACAGACCATGTAATGAAGGATTTCAAAGTATCCCGACACCCAGCACTTGTGTCTGATTGGCTAAACCTGCTGATTTATTAATGAAGGAGTAAATATAGCCAGGGATCAGCATGTGTAAGTCTACAGCACTGTGCAAAAATCCTGTGAGACCCTATTGTTTTTTTTAAGTACAACTTTGTTATAGATTATTCATGACTTATCGAGTCAGTACAAAAGCGTTTTAGATTCCTGGCACAAAATTACAGAAAAATGCATGTCAGTGAAATAAGCAATGTACCAGAAAAACTGGCATAGCCGTTAATACTTGGTCGGTCCCCTACGGGATTTTTTTTTTTGTATGGAACGCTGCATAGTCCTCACGCTGAAGCTTGTTGAGGCCCCAGCATTGAATTCCGATGTTACCTGAGGCAGCGTTGTACGCCTTTCACTTGGGCGAAACGATTCTCGCAAACCGACGCTGGTCACATACTTTTTTACAGCCACGTCGCTGTCGTAACTTCAAGGTTTTGCCTTGTCATACAACATATGTGAAAATCCAAACTTTGCTTCTACCTCCGAAATGCTGTGACTCATCTCACAAGCTGCAACTGTTAAACCAATGATATGATAACTTGTCGTTCTTATGGCGGAAATGGCTCTAGAAGCTTTCACTGGTGTCTGCATGCTGCCGGACGCAACTGATGACGCACGTAGGTGAGACCACCAAGAGACCATTTTTCAGATAAAAAAAAAAAGCAGAATGAAGGCTGCTGAGTTTTGTATGCAGAAATAAGAAGCATGTGCAGCTGTCAAAGTCTCCAGAAGAGCTGTTGGTGGCTCTGATTTCTTTACAGTGGAAACAGTAGAAGGGCCGTTGTATTGCTTTGCATGTGCCTAAGACTTTTATCACAGTACTGCATACAGTATGTCCTTCCCCCCTTCTCTCTCACCCTCTCTCTCCCCCCCTCTCTGTCTCCCTCTCTCTCTCCCCTCTCACCCTCTCTCTCTCTCTCTCCCTCTCTCTTACACAAAGACATAAATACTCTATGTTCAGTATTAACAAGGTGGCAAAAGGCCTTACAGATCAGAAGATGTCTAAAGCATGCTCTAATGCCTACAGTGTAAGTCATTCAGATGTGCAGATGTGCATTTCCCTCCATAGCCTGCAAAAACACATTGATCTGGCAGACGTGTATCAAAATCTCGATATCAATAATTCAATGTAGCACAGCATCTGGAAATAAGAATACACCAAGGGCAGGACAATGAGGCTGTTTAATGCACAGACAAAAGGAGGAGATAGAAAGCAGACAGGACCCCCCCCCCCACACACACACACACACACACACACCAAGGAATGAGAATTGTGACAAAACATATCACCATTTATCTAGTCATCTAGATAATCAAAACGGTAAAAGATGACTGCGCCCGTGCCACATTAAAGAGACTATAATGATGACTATAACGATGTCTTAAATTCTTTGTTGACAAAATACTATTTACGAAGGAACGGTTAATAAGGAACAGAGTTATCAAAAAGTTGCTGTCGTTTTCTAACTTTCTAATTACGACTCATTATTTCTTTTCGTCCCTGACACCCCCCACTTCTCTCTATCTCTCTCTCTCTCTCTCCCTCTCTTTTATACACAAGGCTCTATACTCGGATTACAAACAAACAAACAGAACACATTTTTTTTGCTTTGGCTGCTCACTCAAGTGCAGCTACAATTTCTATACTGTATCGAGTTGCTGAAAATCTCCAGTGCGGAAAGTGCTGCTGAAAAATGAGGGGCACACAGGAAAGGAAAGAAGGAGAAGGAGGGGAGGACAGGAGGGTGAGGGTGGGGGGGGGTGTGGTGGTGGTTTTATGGAGGAGAAAATGAATGGGAAGGACAAACAGTTGGCTGTCGTATAAACGTATAAAGGAAGCGCTGTGACTACATCATGCCCGGAATGCATGATGCACGATGCCCCCTCCTAGCCAAAAGTAAATAAAGAAATAAATAAAAATAAATAAATAAATAAAAGGGGGTGAAAAATCCCCCCACAGGCATTGCTTTTCTGCCTGTAGTCTCCATGCAAGGACATATCCATTAGCATGCATGGCTGCACTCACGCTCCCTGACTTGCGCACAGAATTATATAGAGAACACACTAACAGACACATGCAGAGAGAGCGAGAGAGAGAGAGAGAGAAGCGGAGTGGGGGGGGATCTTTAAACTCTAGACGTCAGTCAGTGAGTCGCTTCTTCTACCATCCGAGGAACGCCATGCTGATGAGCGGATTGGATATTCAGTTTTTAAAGAAAGACACTCAATCATGGGTATCCTTAGAGAAATCCTTTCCTTTTCCTCATATTTACATTGCCCCCATCTCAACTGTTTGTGTTGTAGGACAACCCGCAAAACAATTGTGACCAGAACAGAGAAAGCAGGTTGGAATCCGGATGGAATTTTCAGTCAAACCTCTGAATATTTCCTAAAGATGAAGAAATGGCACAGTGTAAGCACTGACACAATTCCAACCGGTGACTAAACAGGTGCGCCATCCTTTACATACGATGAAGAAAACTCTCTCCGGCTTCCTTCTGAGACTTTCTAGGCAGACTGTCGCCACCTAGAGGCGACTCTTATAGCCATGTTTCCTCATGAACCTCATGCACGCCTCAGTGGCTCGGCTTACACGTGTCTCCGTGCTCAGATGCCCGGAATATGGATGCAATCTACCGTTTATTACTTTTACCTTCTTCCTGTTAAGAGATACATTAAAAAAAAACAAAAACCATCAAGACTGAGAGAGATTATTAATTTCCATAGCGTGTGTGTTTAAGTCGCTTGGTAATCCTCTCTCGGATTTAGCTCACGCTCTGGATAGCATGTGGAAAAAGGATCGTTTGCAAGGTGAGAAAATGAACAAAAAAAGAACCACTTTTAAACAAATTAGTGAAATCCCTTGTTCTTGGCTTGGAGGGATTGCACGGATAATTCGCTTTAACCTTGATTCGTCAGTAAGTAATATGCCTGGGCGCCTGCAGCGCAATTAAGTGCCATTACTCATCCTCCATCCTGTTATCATGGAGCTCCTGCACTGCCAGGCAAATTACATGACGTTTCAGCTCGCCAAAAGCTTGGGCCAGCGGTGCCCGCTCAACACGCGCGCACACACACACACACACACAGATACGTTGCTAATTCCAAGCAAGCTTCACTCATGGTGTGGACAGCCATTACCAACCTCTGGACTTCCTACTATAAAATATCATTAAAAAGCCTGATAGGAGCTGCTTAAGGGGCTCATTTTAAGCCGAGCGAATACAGCATGTCTGTGTATACCTGAATGCGGTCTGTACGTTCCCAGCTCTAATAACCAATGTGCAGAGGGATCCATTTAGAGAAGTTTAAATGTTTTTTTTTTTCGTCTGACATGTTTCCTATAACACCACTTCTCAGATCTATGACACCCTCCAGCTCTGGCTTCCTCTGCCAAGCTCTGATTTTTATGTTTTATGGTTTCGGGAACAGGATCCCTGCTCTGCCTGCGTCCGTCATTTTGGTGAAAAAAGAAAGAAAGAACATAGTTTGATATATAGTAAGTACTATACTCCACCATGTGCATCTAGCAGTCAGCCAGAATACAAAACGCGCATGTGTGTGTTTGTGTGTGTGTTTCAGTGAAGCCGTGATAAGAGAGGTCCTACGCACTGGCTTGTTGATGATGCTGAATTGCAGCTCGCTCAGGCATTTACAATTATTCTGCTTATGATTAGTCCCATCATAAACGGTCACACACACGCTGACCTGCAGTCTGCACACTCTACACGATGACAGACTGGACCACCCACGTAGAGCTCGCACACAAAACCAGCGCCGCTTTCACCACGGGCGCACGCAAACCGACACTTCCTAGCAGCGACATGCTAGAAGGTAAACGCACAGGTCCGTAAACGTGGCCACTCGCGTCGCATCCCCCCCCAACTTCAAACTCATTTCGCTTACACTCGACATGCTCTGATTAACACAGCCCCCCTTCAGACACAAGCACACTCCTGTATATGAGGAGACTGAAAGCAAACTTCACTGAAATTCACACTGATTATCACACTGTGTATAAAAACTGTTATTGCCAGACACAAAAACTGTAAAAAAAAAAGAAGAAAAACTGCTAAAAAGCATACATTAACGTGAGAAGTAAGGACAGAGCGACAGGTAAATTACTTGTAGCTAGCTGTAATCTCTCTAGGCTGCATGCCCGCACCTGGCATAGCTGTGTTTAAAATAGGGACTTTAGCCTTGCTTGACACGGCAGACTTCAAATGCTTTTTAAACTGGCTTAGCATTAACAGAGACACAGGAGTTGTCAGTGGCTTAGCTGTAAAGACGCATTAGGAAGGAATGAGGAAATCCAGCAAAGCTCTTTATTTCCTCACTACAAAAAAAAAAAAAAAAAAAAAAAGAAAGTCGAGCCTTTGACGACTACGGACATGAAGGTGCACTAGGTTTAAGCTGGGAGATTTATTAAATCTAAATGTAGTTTATTAAAAAGAAGTACACAACAAAACCATTTTGGGGTTGACTGTAAAATTAGACCCCCAAGTAAACGAGGTAGAGATTCATGAAAGCTCTATTCATGAGTGAGCCAAGACTGGTGGAGTAGCCGTCATGAACAAAAGCAGTAAAGCATTACTCAAATAACGAATGCAAGACGTCAAGGCTGTCTATTTATCAGTGTCTCACTTATACTTACAAGTGCATTTAAACAATAACTCTGTAATTGAATTATGTTATCTGTTCAATTCGCCAAAACACATTACCCGGGGGGGGGGGGACGGACATGGGTAAAGATGGATGCCAAAGACGGTTAGAGAGGTAGGCTTTGCGGTACATAAAGGACGGGAGTGAGTAATGTTACATATCACAACCGTTCACCCTTTCCACCTCCCCTTCCTATTTTCCTCTCTTCCCCACCCTTCCTGCCAGCTGCTCTGCATACACAAACTTATTCACCTAAATAGACAGAGCAAGAGAGAGAGAGAGAGAGAGAGAGAGAGAGAGAGAGAGAGAGATAATAAATGCAGGAAGGACAGGGTGATCAGAAAAGAGAAAATAAACAGCTTTGCATACCTGAATTATCGACATCCGGTTAACCGGTGTCTCTGTGGTGCTAGTCACAGGCCCTGTGAAACTCGTATGGCAACCAACGTGTCCTTGGGGAACGCTGAGGTTGTTGGCCGTGGGTTTGAGGTACATGACCTCGGACCTGGGCGAGCTGAGGGGAAGGCGAGTCTGGTAATCGAAGTACATTGGCGAGGTGGCCAGCGAGGGGCTGCTCACTACATTCATGACATTCATGGTGTCCCGTTCCTCCACCTCACTCTGCACCAGCATGATATCGTTCTTGTTGATCTTCTTTTTTTTGCCCTTGCCCAGCTGCGGGTGAGAGTACTCTGCGATGCGGCAGTTGTAGGTACGGATCTCCTTGTTCTCCCGCTTGCACTTGACGGCCACCGCAATCATGGCCGCCAGCAGCATGACGGAAATGACGCTGAGTGTGACGATCAAAGGGAGCGACACGTCCCAGCCGTGCTGCTCGGCGTTGATCCGTGGTTCACCCTCCGGCAGGGGTCCGGAGTACGCCTTCACCACCAGCTTGGCCATGGCGGACAGAGTGGGCTTTCCGTGGTCTGTCACCTTGATGATGAGCTCGACCACAGAAGACACCTCCTCCCAGAGTGGCTGAGCAGTCCGCACCTCTCCCGTCACAGAATCGATCTCGAACAGGTGCTCCTCGTTGCCATCTGAGATCTCGTAGGTGAGGCGTCCGCTCTCGCCAAAGTCGTTGTCCACTGCTCTCACCGTCGTAATAACGTGGCCCACGCCAACATTGCGTGGGACATGGATCTCTGCTGTATCGTTTTGCAACAGCGGCAGCACAATGACAGGGATGTTGTCGTTGACATCGAGCACACTCACGCGTACTGTGGTGTTACTCTCCAGATGGGGATTACCTGAGTCCTTAGCCTGGACCTTGAAATCAAAATACTTGGTCTGCTCATAATTGAAACTCCTTAGGGCATAAATGGCTCCATCGGTTGGTTTGATGTTGACGTATGTGGTAATGGATTCCTCACTCACGTTAGATGGAAGGAGGGAATAGGAAACAGTGCCATTTTGGCCCAAGTCTGGGTCATGAGCCAGAACTGAGCCAAGATATTCTCCTGGGATGTTGTTTTCAGGCACCTGTAGGAGGTAGACCATTTTTGTGAAGCGTGGTGCGTTATCATTCTCATCCAGTATTTTGACCGTAAAAGACTTTGTGGCATTCAGTGGAGGGTTACCGTTGTCTTTGGCCATGATTGTAATGTTGTATTCATCCTTCACTTCTCGATCCAGCTGTCTGTCTGTCACCACTGTGTAGAAATTATCAGAGTTTTCCTCAAGTCGGAACGGGACGTTGCCCAAAATCCTACACTGGAGCTGCCCGTTGCGGCCAGAGTCCTTGTCTGTCACTCTGACTAGAGCGATGACGGTCCCCGGGGGTGCTGCTTCACTAACTGCCCCCTGCCGAACCGCCACAAAGCCTATTGATGGCCAATTGTCGTTCCTGTCAAGCACTTTAACAGTGACTTTACAATGGCCAGGAACAGGATTCGGACCTTGATCCTTTGCCTGCACATCAATTTCTATTATTGGGTTTTCCTCGTAGTCGATTTTCCCCTGAATCTTTATTACACCAGTTTTGGGGTCTATGGAGAACAATTCTTTGATTCGATCCGAGCCATAAAAACTCAAAGAATAGGTAACCTGTCCGTTACTTCCTTCGTCAGGGTCAGTGGCATTTAAATCGATCAATACCGTGCCAGGCGGAGAATTCTCAGGAATTTCCACAACATAAGAGGACTGCTCAAAAACGGGGCTATTGTCATTTGAATCAATTACTTTCACATTGATTTGCATTGTGCCTGACTTTGGATACTCCCCTCCATCTGTGGCAGTAATAATCAGAGTGTGATGGCTGCGCTCCTCTCTATCTAAAGACCTCTGGACAACCAGCTCTGGAAATTTAGTTCCATCTCCTCTGGACTTCACATCCAGAGAAAATATGCTGTAATCATCTCGTGTGATTTGATATGTTTTAAGGCCGTTTTCCCGGGTGTCTGGGTCGTAGGCAGCAGCTAGGGGAAAGCGGGTGCCGGGGGCGGCGTTCTCTGAAATATCGATGTCGATCTGATCCGAAGGAAAGCTGGGCGCGTTGTCGTTTATGTCCTGGATGTCTACCTTAATCATGTAGATCTCTTTGTCGTTGGCGAACACTTCCATAGAGAGCTGGCACTTAGGGTTTCTTTTGCACAGTGTTTCTCTATCAATCCTCTGCTTGATAAAGAGCAGCCCACTTTCAGGATCCACATCTATGAGGTGTGGCGCTGAATTCTCCAGCACCCTGAAGTTGGATTTTTTGCCCTGCTCTCTCAGCTCCAGTCCTGCATCTTTGGCAATGTTTCCAATCACACCCTGGTTCTTTTCCTCCGAGATCGTAAAGTTCAAGTTTTTCAACGCCAGGGCTTGGCCCCACAAGAATAGGAAAGACAACACGGAGAGAGGCATTCCTCCCGACACGAGCGCCATGGCTCCAGATGCGCTTTACGCTTGAGACCTGTTGATCCGTCCAGCGATCTCACAATTCACACCTCCGCTTACAAGTCTGTTCATGGTGAAACAATGCCCGGAGACATTGTGCGCTCTTTTTCCTTCAGCAAACAATCGACGTTTCCACAAGCAGCGTTGCGGCTCAACATCTAATTGATATTCTGCTGAAAGCCTGCGCGCGCTGGATCACCACCATCCGGCTTCCACGAGCAAGCAGCTTTCTCTCTTATTCCTCTTCCCTGTAAAACACACACAACAAAACAATCATGTTTGGGGGAAATCCTGTGTTATCGCATCGTGCATTCTATGAATGTAATATTCCTTAATCAAACTACTCTCACGTTTTTTTAATGCGGCTCCCCCCCACCATCCTCAGGAAAAGCGCATCTGATGCGTAATATTCCTCATTCCTCAGCGAACTACGTGAACGGCGTGTAAATAATGTAACCTTGAAACGCGCCGGACGCGTTACAGCAAAGCGCAGCTCGACGCGTTTATTCATCCCGCTTTAGCAACAATGCGCACGAGCTCAACTACACACGCAAACACACACCTGAGCTCACACTTCATGTGTGCACAGCCTAACAATGTTTCTCCTTTTTTATTTTTCACAAAGAACGGCTTAACTGGGGCCCCATCTGTACCTGTCCGTCTTGAGGCAACACTATGAATACAGATGCGTTCAAAAAACACCACCCTCCAGCGCGCGCACCGTTTCCGCTCTACAGTGTAGTGTGATTTCTTTTTATTTAGGACCAAATAAAATCTGTTGCGTCGGTTGTCACACACACACACACACACACAGCAGCAAGTCCTGCTCCTGGTTTCACGCGCGCATGACATCTCTCTCATCTCATCACATCACATCACCCGGAATAAGAACAGATCAGAAATGAGCACTTACCCAGCAAACAGCGCACTGTCCGGTCCAAAACAAACAAACAAACAAACAAACAAAACTACAATCACGCACCAAAAGCAAGGTTACATCCTTTTATGCGCAAAAAGCCAGAGAAAGCCACGGAGAGGTCCAGCGCGCGCTACGGTGCGTGGATGTGGTTGCCAAGTGCTCCAACAGCGTGCGTGTGCGTGTGCGTGTGTGTGTGTTATAGGACCGAGGCGAGTCCTCTCCCGCGTCTCTGCTCCTATTAGAATGCAGTGGGTCCCCTCTGCTCGCGGCTGCAGCATGCAGTGAGTCACCGGGCTTCCGCTGAACAGCCTCTATGAGAGCCCTGTGGCCCCAGCCTCAAAATATAGATCCAGAAAGGGCGTTTGCGCTGGAATGAACCCGGTGGCGCGGCGCATCGCCGTCACATCTGCGCGTCCTTGCTCGTAACACGGGCGTCCAGGCAAAACCAACCGAAACACACCAAAGAAAGAAAGAACAAGAAAGAGCCAACTGATGGATATCAATATCTCTATCGATACTCAGTCTGGGCCCCCGTTGACCAGATCCCAGTCAGTGTTCAGAAGAGTGCGGCTCTGCTCTCTCGCCCGGGTTTGCCGGTTCCATCCCCTCCACGGCTCTCTCTGACTAAACTCACTCTTTCTCACTGTGCGTTAAAGGTCGTTGCTGATCCGCTTCCAGCCAATACGTGAAGGACGGGGCCGCGGCTTCCGGATTGCTGTCCAATAGAATGGCGCACTGGAGATTTGTGGGCGGAGTTATGCGACCGGTGCACCAAGTGGGACGTCCCTCCCGGTGCAGGCACCAGATTTCAAACCTCACACTCCGGTGTAGCGGGATTTGAAATCCTGTTGATAATGATGACGACAGCGATGATGGTGATGACGTCGGTGTCCGTTAGTCAGGCGCTGTTTGTTTACTTCACGCCTCGTTTTCATTTTAACGGCCACTGTCTGTCTGGCCATCTATAAAAGAGCGTCGTTTGAATCATAATAGAGTCCAGCTGGAGCCTGATTGCTGGGTCTGGCATGTAACGGTTTAAAGCAGTGCTGGAAAACAAGCAAATTGGTTCAACAGTGAACATAGGAAGAAATAAATAAACTCGGTTAAGCTTAAATATTAAGTTAAAGTAAGACGAAAGCATCTGAAGCTGACTCGGATTTATAAATTTATTAATGCTGCTTATCCCAGAATGCCCCCCTTACCCCCCCCCCCCAGAACATTACAATTTTATATACGCATTTCAAAAAATCTTCCTTTTGCACATGTCTTAAAAGTCACTAAATAATATTATACAGCATGCTCTGATCACGCGCTACACTACCACTAACACTTGTGAATGATTTCACAGAAGGACTGTGTAGTTTGGGGCATTTGGCAGACATGAGTGTTCATTCAGCTCATCACTGCCCTCTAGTGGTAACTTCTCACTCATCAGCAGGGTTAGCAAATCTTTTCAGGGGAAAGTGGCAAATGTCTGATCAAAATATAAATAAATAAATAAACTATATTAAAAATCAATAAATAGGATTTAAGAATTAAAAAAATCTCCAGACGACACATTAGTCTGGTTCACTAAAGCCTAACACGTTTTCAATGTCAAATGTTATTTTACATGGAGAAGAAGACAGACCAGAAGATATACTTATTATTATTATTATTATTCATTCATTCATTCATTCATCTTCTTGGCCACTTATTCCTTTTCAGGGTCACTGGAGAGCCAGTGCCTAGCTGGCCACATAGGGCGCAAGGCAGGAACAACCCTAGACAGGGCACCAATCCATCGTAGGGCAC
>JAOVYV010000004.1:20819007-20831582 GCA_025674545.1 Hassar affinis
GACATGGATTCAAAATTTTTTGCAGATTTTGGCTTTTAAAGGCTGTGGTCTTAAACTTTTGATCAGCTGAAAAACGCATGTCTGAGTGTAAATGCAGTCTACAAGAAATTGGCTGCTCAAAATCTTTTGTCTCTTGGTCCCATTTCTTCTTTTAGCAAGCACTATTTTAGCAACCTGTTGTCTCTTTGCAGAAAATGTTTTTCCTTGTGCCAAAACATTTTAATCATTAATCATAAAAATGCTCCAGTGAGCTTCGGAAGTTTGGTATTAAACCTAATGGATAATTATAACCTGCTGTCAAGCATAAAAGAGTGTTTCAGATATAGACAACAAGGTATGCACAAAGATTTCTTTGCAGAAGGTATTCATTCATTTTAACAAAAACAATCCCAAACTGGGCTGATCAATCCCATCATGCAGATTTGTAAGGTTTTTAAAATGACACGAGTTTCTGTACGCTCTGAATTCTTTAAAACATTTGTTTAAATCCTGGGAATGCTTTAAAACATTTAAATATGTGTGTAGTGGCTGTGATGTCGATATTCTGCAAAGCCCCTGAACAATACAAGGACATACTCGATGAAGGACAACCCCTGCTTTAGTCTGCTCTGCACATTCACATGAAATACTACAGCTGCATTCATTATAAGGCAATGCTTTCAGGTGGTCCACTTAATGGCATGACTAATGTAACATATTTTGTTTAACCTCCACCTCCCCATCTCTCCGCTTCTCCTAATGTATTTCAGTACAGTTGCTGGCAGTTGAACTAGTCTAGTTGAACTAGACTGTGTCTGGTTTACCATTCCATAAGCATTAAAAAAAAGAAAAGGAAATTGGTTTAACCAGTGTGTAACCTGAACATACAGTGCAAGGCATTCATTCCTCTTTAGAAACCATGCTATCTTGTTCAGGGTCACAGTGGATCAGGAGCCTGGGGTTGAAGCAGGAGTACATCCTGGAAGGGTTGCCAGTCCATCACAGTACCATCACCATGTCATGCATACACACATTCAGAGACACACTTCCCTAGGGGCAATTTGTCATAGCCAATCCACCTACAGGTATGTTTTCACGAGATGAGAAGAAACTGGTGCACTGAAGGAAACTCTCTCACACATGGGGAGAACATGCAGAAAAACACACAGACAGACACTCAAGACCCTTTAAAAGGTCGTGCCAGTAGTAAATTAGTCATTATTAAGTTACAAGATATACACAGAAGTACAGAAAAACTGGTATACCAGTTAATACTTGGCAGGTCTCCCATAGGATCTTGGAGGGAATGTTGCACAGTCCTCATGCTGATGTTGGTTGAGGCCCCAGCATTGAATTCTGATGTTACTTGAGGCAGTGTTACACGCATCTCACGTGAAACGATTCTCGCCAGCTGACGCTGCGCACGTTCACCCAGAATATTTTTATGGCCACGCTGGTGACATAAGTTCGAGGTTTTGCTGGGAATCTTGTAGTCACTCATGACAATTCATGCAAATTCATGACAACTTGCCATTCTCACAGCAGAAACAGCTCCGGAAGCTTCTATGGATGTCTGTCACTTTATATACGCACTGGCGGACGCAACCAATGACGTGCACAGGTGGCATTGGTATGGATTTTGCATAGGCTCCAGTAGCAGTTTTTCTGGTACTTCACTGGACAAACCCCAGAAAAATTGGGACACTTTCTAAAAATGCAATAAAAACTGATTAAAATAAAAATGCAATAATAATCTTTTCAGTCTTATTTTTCCTCTGCACCAGCTTTTTTTTAAGTGTGTTCGAGGCATCAATTTCCAAATTTTTATTTATATTCAACAACTAGAATGAAGTTCATCATTGAAACACTGAAAATCTTTTCTTTTTCCTTTTGTCTGTTAAATAAAACTTCAAGTGAATGAACAAATGACATTTGAGTTTTTATTGCATTAAAAAAAAAAGGTATTTCTATTTGCACATGACATATGGACACATGGTGAGTAGGAGTGTGTCACCTGCTGTCTTAGATGGTGGCATACGAGGCGACATTTTGCCTTAAAAATAAATGCAAAGTTTGAGATTTGATTGATTTGTAGGTTTCAATTTCAATTTGGACTTTTTTTTATAGTGAAGAAAAACAATACTGCACATCCCCAGTCTGTATCTATACCGGAGTCTTTAACGTCTACTCTTTTCCAAGCTCATCCTGTAATCAATGACTCTACTTTAATGACTCTATTCTGCTTTGTATTGCTGACAGTCAGGAGATAAAGGTGACAGTTTTTTCAATGCACTATTGTATAATAGAAATAACCATTCTTGCGTTGTTTAATAACCTGGTTTATATTTAGCCTTGCCGTGATAATAGCGCTTATGGATCCACGTGTATCAAGAGACTCTTTCTGGTGTTTGAGCTGTTAGCCTGCAGTGTTTCATTTTAGTCAATCCAGAAACAGGCATATTTTTTAAACCCTTTTAAACTGCTGATAGGTATTGATCAAATTTATTACCGTAAACCAGTTACGTTGGTTAGTGTTTTCATTGCGGATATCTTTGTACTCATGTCGGCATGTATGATTTGTTTTAAATGGCCCACGTAGTAGGATTGAATTCCGTATTACTGTTGAGAATGGTTGTTGATATTACACACATCAAATCCCTTTCACCGCATTCAAATGAGTCTATTGGCATTATATCTGTTATCATTGCTTTATTATATTTGCCTTGCTTATTAAGTGCTTTTTTTCTGGCAAAATGAATCTCTCTGATGCGGTAATGATGCAATTTTTTTAAAGCATATGGAAAATTTTCCTTAATAAATTCACAACTGCTGAAAAGTGACAATGCTCATAGGACCGCGCACCAGAGCAGCTGTAGCCGTGTTTGTTGCAGTGCCGTGTTTGTTGTAGCCTGAGGGATAGTGAAGAAATAACACACTTATATTCTTGAGTAAGTCATCTCAGCGATATTAGAGCAGACGTTTATTGTTAGTATCAATTTTGGGAGCATTCTATTATTCACAGGTCATTTGTATATTTGGTGTACGCTTTGCAGCCTTCCGTTGCCTTGACAATTCTGTCGTGTCGAAAACAGTCAAATGAATGAATTTGAATCTGATGAGCCTGAGGTAAGTGGTGTGTGTCATGTCCTGTAACATAGTCTGTGCTTGATTTTCTGGCATATCATATCATTTAAAAAAAATCATTTAGAACAACTAGTTTCTATACTAGTGGCTTATAATAACAATTGTTTTGAAGATTATGTCTAGGAAGTGTAAACTAATCCAGTGATGGCACTGCTATTCATTAATGCAAATATACTGTTTAGCAGATTTAGTCTGAAAGCCTCTACCACAGCTTCAAGAAGTCATACAAAATCCGGCATCTCCCAAAATATACTCGTTTATTACTCATGATGCCGTTCTTCTACACAGTTTTATGGCTGGTTTCAATATACACTAAGCCTCTTCCTGGTTGGAGGTTGAAGAAACTTTTAGACCCAACACTTCAAGTTTGTGTATGTATCATTTTCTTCAACTTCGATTAAAACCCAAGATTTTCAACCCAAGAGTTCAAATCTGGAGGATAGAATATTTCAAATAAAAGAAAAAATATTGATTTTATGGCTTCATTTCTATTTCTGGGCAAGGCTTAACCTCCTGGCAGAGGCAGCCATGTTTTGGGTTAAAATAACCCGGTGCTTAGTGGGATTTCTAAAGTTAGCAATATTTGCAACAGCCTCAATGTTTAAGATAAAATCAGATAAGATAAGATAAGATTCCTTTGTTGATCCCTATGGGGGAAATTTGGGTGATACAGCAGCTCCGGCACAGAGTTCATACAGAGAAATTAAAAAAGGTTGAGTAAATTTGAAAAATAAATAAAATGACTATATTATACATGCTTGCACAACTGACACTCCATCACTAGTGATGACTAGTACATTGACTAGTGATATAGAATGTAATAAAAGTGAATTTTTTTGACCTCAGCTATTGCTATGTAGTCTGATTGTCTTGGACACAAAAGAACATCTGAAGTGTTCCATCTTTCACTTTGGTGGAATGAGTCTATGACTAAATGAACTCCCCAGCTGCCAGAATTTGGTGGGATTGTCCAGAATTGCTCTAATTTTGTCCGTCATCCTCCTCTCACCGTCTGTCTCCAGATTTCCAGCTCCAGACCCACCACAGGGTCTGGCTAAACATATTGATGATTTGCATGGACAAAAAAATTGGCTGTGCAACATTATATTCGAGCATCATGGTGGCTCGGTGGATAGCATTGTCGCCTCACGGCAAGAACTTCCCGGGTTCAATCCTCGGGTGGAGCGGTCTGGGTCCTTTCCGTGTCCATGTGGGTTTACTCTGGGTACTCTGGTTTCCTCCAACAGTCCACAGCATATTAGGTTAATGGGTGTCTCTAAAATGAGTGTGTATATGAGTGTATGAGTGAGCCTTACAATGGATTGGCGCCTTGTCTAGGGTTGTTCCTGCCTTGCGCCATATGCTGCCGGCTAGGCACCGGCTCTCCAGTGACCCTCAACAGGAGTAAGTGGGTAGGATAATGGATGGGATGGATGGATGGACCTTGTATTAGTTTGAAAGTAACAATGGAGTCTATACATATGCACTCGTGTGTGTGCCCTGTTCCTGAAAGATAATACTAAGTCAAGGTAAGGTAAATGGTAGAGGACATTAACATTTATGCCATTTGGCAGACACCCTTATCCAGACTGACTTACATTTATCTCATTTATACAACTGGGCAGTTGAGGGTCAATGGCCTTGCTCAAAGGCCCAACAGTGACAGCTTAGTGGTGCTGGGATTTGAACTCATGACCTTCCAACCAAATTTGACCACTGAGCTACCATTTTTTAAGCAGAGCATTTAAATTATTATTATGTGCAATGTTCATTTTTGCCCAAAATAATTCTGAATTTTGGTTGTGTATACTGATTGACTGGGAGACTTTTTTTCTGCTGCAGGTTAGTCAAAGTTTACATTTACATTAACATTTACAGCATTTGGCAGGCACCCTTATCCACATTGACTTACGTTTATCTCATTTATAGAGCTGAGCAGTTGAGGGTTAAGGACCTTGCACAAGGGCTCAACAGTGGCAGCTTGGTGGTCCTGGGATTTGAATTCATGGTCGTCCAATGAGTAGTCCAATGTCTAGTATTTAGAATAAATAAAGTAAATCCCAGAATACTCTCTTCTATCTGACTTAGTCTTTCATGTTGTCTCTTAAACCCATCACACATTGCCAAGCTGAGTTGTTTGGACACAGGTAGGTCTTAAACCCCAACCCCCTCCCAGACCATGGTTCATTGTGTGAAACTGTCCAAGCAGCTTTTGGGACACCCATCAAAGTGCAGAGATTTTCTGGGTAGAGATATATCTCTCTCTGGATGTGCAGGAGCGGCACTCCACTTATCACTTGCAATGCTTCTCACTGTGAGCTGTATTTACTGGCCAGAGAGACAGGGTTAAGCCCTGTGTGTGTCTGTGTGTATGTGTGAGTGTATGTGTGTGTGCGTGTGGAGACCCAGCTTGCCACTCTGGACTGTAGAAGACAGTAATGAAGGGCCTTTAAGTATAGAGGATGGATAGATCTCTCACCCTTAGGGAATGGTAAACAACGTCTCACACTGTGGCATAGGCCTGATCTCATGCTGTTAGCAGGTCACACATGCAGAGAAGCGGGATATTGTGCATGGATTGGTGCATGTTCTGACTGTGTGTCTGAGTGTTTCATAGCAAGGACACCTGCTGTAATCCTCCTACCATTCTCCAGCTTTCACCAAACATCTCTCTCTCTCTCTCTCTCTCTCTCTCTCTCTCTCTCTCTCTTGCCCCATTCGTCTTTGTTCTGCATTTGTGTGATAAGCTCACAGAGGCATATTTCCAATTATTGTTTTGTCAGTTTGTCAAACCTTGAAAAACGGAAGATCGGCAGAGGATGGCGATTTGGAGTGACACCCGCTCACACCTTTCTCCAGCTCAGTCCCGCCTCACACTTTTAATTAATGTTTAGAAGATTAAATTAAGGAACAAACAGTTAAAGTTTGCCAAGCGATTAAAAGGAGTGACAGAAAAAGCAGTTGTCGGAACTGGAAAACAATTCATGGGAGACCGGGAGGATTAATTCTTCATTCATTCCAGTGATAGAAGATTGATTCACCCCCCAACCCCACCCCACCAAGCTCTTACTTTAAGCTTCCACCAGACAAACAACTTAGCTGTAATTGCTGCTGTCTGAGGCAGTGGTATGAAAGGGTTCACCCTCCGTTTTGGCTACCAACGGGAGCTGCGCTGACACTAATCATCAACAAACTCTTGATTAGCTTTTCAAAACTTACCAGTCGCCGTCAAGACCAATCAACACTGAGTTGGCGGTAACTAGCCAATGACGTGCATTTGTCACAAAACGAAAACACCCTAATTAATGAATGTGTCGTATGTGTAATACCTTATAGCGCAAGGCTTGTCAAATTCGCATTGAGCATACTGTATTCAGCCGCCCCTCCCTCACTCCCTCCCTCCCTCATGGCATTCTTCCTCTGCCTGAAAGTGCATTACCTTGTCTCATGCCCTTTTTTATATTAAGGTGATTCCTCTTTAGTCTTCTGAAGACCCAGTTAAAGTCACCCACAGTTTTAGTGTTGTTCCTTCAATAACAAATGTGTTTGAAATGTAACGCTGCCTGTTTCACACAAACCATAAAGAACGGTAAGTGTACTCTGGAGTCAAGATGAATAATCCCTGATTGCTCGACGAGGCTGGGTATATTTCTAAGTGGGACAGACACTTGGCACGAATGCCTAATGTCCTACATATGTGCTTATTGATCAGAATTGAATTCCAGCCAACTCTCAAGTGTTAGAGCAAATACCACCCAAGAGTAATGATTCAAGCCCCCTTATATTTTTACACACCCTCCATCCATCATGCACAGAGAGATAAAGCTCAATGTTGATTTTTTTTTCTTTTCTTCTTTTTTCCCCCCTTGCTCTTACGTTCAACCACTCTCCAGGGACAATCTGGGTCTATATGAAAACAGTGCATTATCATCAAACCTCAGGTCCATTTTCATTCTTGTGGGAATTGTAATAAATTGGTTTGTGTAAGAGAATGCTCTTTATAGACAACGGAGATACTATGTCTTGCTCTCGTTTGTGCGTTCAAGCCATAAGGAATGGATAGAGAGAATAGCACCCTGCACTACTTTACATCAAAATGGGTCAGAGCGATTTTTTACAGAGGAGTTATCACGAGTTGGGTCATCGCATTATTTCAGGCAATGCACACAAGCACAGGAGTAGTAAAATGTTGAAAACTAAAAAACCATGGAATCTGGGTGACCTAATACAGAGCCTATCTTTGTATTACTGATGAAAGTGAAACTCAAGCCAAGTCGTATTGCAGAAAGCATTCCTCTGACGTAAATACCGGCACCGGGAACTTTCTGTGTTTTGCATGGATCTCCTCTTTCTCCTTTTGCTCCTCCTTTTTTATTTCTTCTTCTTCTTTTTTTCTTTATTCTACGTTTTTTATTTATTCTTGTATGGACAGGATTTGTTCTATCCCTATGTCGTTACGCGGTGGAAGGTGTTGCTTTGCGGCAATGGGTTTGTGTAGGTGGTCTGCCAGCATCCCATGCGTCCTCCATCGTTCAGCAGTCAGCACAGAGACAGAGAACAGGGTTTGGTCAGCCTGAGCCGGTGTAACGAATTACCAATGCAAAAGATCTACAGCAGATCCAGCACAGAAGCGGAGATCAGTCTGCTTGTGCAGAAGACAAAAAAACGGGGAGTGAACAGAAGGGGTAAGCGTGTGGGAGAGCAGACGGAGCAGGCAGGGAAAGCATGAGCAATGTACGGCCATGTGGAATTCACACATCTCGATCTGAATAAATATGCGGCTCCTATAGCTCCGATGTCATTTCAGCTGCCAAGAAGATTATTAGTGCAATTTTGATAAAGTCATCTGTCACTAATTTTCAGGAATGGCACGCTGAATAATTCATAAACAACGAAATGCAGAAAGGACTCCTTACACCTTTTGCTTTAATCATCAAATAATATCTTACCCGCTCACTCTATCTAACAAATTGGGTGCATGTTGCCTCCATGCAGTCTGGCAATTAGAGAAGTGAAAGACATAATTAAACGAGAGCGAGCGAAATTGTTTTCATCTGGCAGCCACATTCAGACATGCCTTTAGGTTCCTTAAGAGAATCACACATTCAGATTCATTTTTTTCTCCCACTAACAAAGTAATTCTAATGAGGTCAAAGACTCCATCAAGGATAAAGACGTCTCGCTTCACCTTTTTTTGGGTTGCCCTTGACTAATTCATACATTGCCTTTTTTTCTTTTCTCTTCTGCAGTTCACAAAGCTTGGCCTTGAAAAAACATCAAGAGGCAGCTCACAAATCAGAATTTTTTTATGTCGCCATTAGAACTGGTGCCTGTTTGTGCTTGTATGTGTGTGTGTGTGTGTGTGTGTGTGTGTGTGTGTGTGTGTGAGAGAGAGAGAGAGAGAGAGAGACTTTCCCTCAGCAGTGAATAACACAAATGACCACATAGGTATAGTACAAGTGGAGGGAGGCATCATTTGTACATCAGAGCTTTTTGTGTGTAAATGTGAGTGTGTTTTTTTTTTTTTTCATGGCTGTGCTTGTTTATGTGGTACATAGATGACCGCAGGGGCACGAGCAGAACACAGCTTCAGGAAGCTACTGTCAGCCTTCTCTGTTCTCAAGCTGCAATTTAGTCCACAATTATCATTATTATACTCCCATTGAAAAAGACGAGGACAAAGGGGTCATTTACCAGGACCGGGGCTGAAAGAACAGGATGCAGAGACTAGGCTTTCACATTTCACATTTGTCTCCTTGTTCTTTTCCTATGCCAGACTGAAAATAATACAACATATTACATGTCCAGATTCAAACAATAAAATGTCACAATTCCTTCTTCCTTTCTCTTTTATATGAATACACAAAAACTAAAACTAAAGCTGCCAACAATTCAGCCAAAGCTGCATGTTTGGAAACTCAGGATTTCCTGCTAGCAATTAGGGGAAATGTTATGTTAAGATATATTATAGTAGCACTGTAAATCCGAAATGATTATAGTCATACTCTAGCATGGTACTCGGTTAGGAGCTAGGGGAATAACACACTGAGCTTAGTCTTCATGACTGTTATCAGTGCCTCTGTTAAGGCAGGGTCCTTACTCAAAGCTTTGATGTGGAAATAAAGTGTAGGTATCCACCAGCTTATTGGGCACACAGCAGAACAGAAATATCAGCCCAAGCCAATATACACACTGCACTCTCTGAGATGTAAGGACGTGTAGAAACAATCATTGGAGATCTTAAAAAAAAAAAAAAAAAAAAAAAAACCGAAGCTGGTCCGAAATAGATTTTGTCCCCTCTCCATATAATAGCAACTGTTAAATTGCCGTCAGACTGATCTGCAGCTTGTGCGTGATTTGAACAAGAAGAGGTAATGAGTCTTGATGGTTGATCAATAGCCTATTGGGGAAAACTGTAACCTATACTTTTTTTTTGCATCTCCCTCCATTGTTTTTTTCCCCCCCTTTCTTTCCATCTGTACCTGCTTTTAAATAGGTGCGAAGTGTTTCTCACCGGTCTGTATCTTTGCTGTGTACAAATTGACGCCTGATCGTGAAAATATGAAACCAGCAATTCTCAGCTGTTTCCTGCTATTATCTTTGGCTACCAAGCCAAGTCAGCCATGTAACCAATTTCATGTGTCGCATCCTCTCACCCGAGAGACAGGAAGACTGCTGGCTTGATTCAGTTTGCTCACATGCTCACAAATCCTTCTGTCTTTAAGACTTTCATACCACTGTTTTGGAAATCTATTTCTATACAACATTATGCTTTATGATATCCTGAGTGTCGTGTTATTGTATTTTATTTGCAATAGTTGACACCTACCTGGAAAACAGGCAGCTGTATTAACTAGTTTGCACAGACCACTTTAATAAAGGCTATTCTTGAACTCAGTATTGAATAGGCTATTATCTTGGCAGAGAACATATGCAGTAGCACGGCAGCAAACATTATTAGGGTTATAAATGGTATAAAGAAAGAATCCAAACGTACACCAGCTCTTTGTCTATAAGAAGTCTGGCTTTGCGAATAAGTGAATAACAAGTGACCCATATGTAGATCTTGTGCTCTTGTACTTTGCATGGTAAACAACCAGGGAGTGAATTGATACCCAGCATTCAAATGAACTTTACGATCAGGTCCGTCTGAGGAGCCCATTTGCTTGCTCTGGCTTTGAATGAAAGAACACATAAGGAAATGTCTAAAAAAAAAAAAGATAGTACCAGCTCTTTCGTTTTAATGTAGAAACAGAGTCTAGTGAACACACGGCATTATGTGGAGACAGAAACATCGGCTTCATGGGCTTCACTGGCATTTTAGCACCACCTTGTGGAGTCTCAAAGCTGGCATGGATGAATTATAGAGACTTTTTGTAATGATGGAATATAGAAGAGGGACAGAAATTAATAAAGAAAGTTTTAAACCTGGAGTATATACAGGCTTGAGTATGCAAGTGTGTAACCGTGAACTGTAATACACAATACGCTGTATAGTCTTAGGCACCCTATTGTTTTTAGGTCTACCTTTATTTTTTTGAGTTCTGCATTATTGAGTCCGTTCAGTCTCCAGAAGAGCTGTGGTGCATTCTTCGAGACGCTCAGTAAGCTGATTACTATACAGTACGACACAGAAGTCTTAATAAGCCACACGCAAAGGCTCGCTGTAAAGCAAAGATGCCTTTGATCTTATAATAATGAATTAATTAATAAATAATTAATAATGAAGATGTTTCTACATAAAAGAAAACACTATGAAGTGCAGGAAACAGTAATAAACTACAGGAAGTCCATATATGATGTGTTCCCAGGTGTTTTACAATGTGTGCAGTTTTATTTTATTAATGAAATGAGCTTTTAGGTTTTACTGAGTGTCTTGGAGAATCCGCCACAGCTCTTCTGGAGACTTTGTCTGTCACACTTACTTCTTTTTTTGCATGTGAAACCCAGCAGTAATTTGTCGCTTTCGTTACTGACACCCGAAAGTTTTTGTGTAGCATTTCATGTTGTTGTTGGCAAAGTAATGTTTGGAAATATAAAATTTTTTTGTACTGACTCAATAACGCAGAACTCATACCATCAATAACAAAGGTACTACCTAAAAAGATACAGTGTCTAAGACTTTTGCACAATCCTGTATATACTCGTAGAGTCTTATGCATTTTATTTGCGTTTTGCAAAGACATCAAACGACATTTAACCCATTTAATGATCCTGACGTAGAGATTTACATTCTTCATTCTTTGTAATTACAACCTTTTCTATTAGCATTAGAATAACTGAAAAATAATCTCAAACCTTATGGGGTCAAAGAGGTAGGAATGTGCGGTATTTGTTGCATCTCAAAGGACTGAACATCCAGCACTGCTGCGTAATTATTTCTAAGAAAAAATGGCACCGAATAATAGAGACAATTTATGTCTGTAAAAAAAGGGGGTGGGGGGGGTGTAAAAGCGGAGTCGCTTGTTTGAATGAAGTAATTGCAGTAATTTCCTCTCAAGGAGGTAGCCATGAAATGAAGAAGACATGCAAGAAGGTACACTTATGGTACGTGGGAAAATGAGCGTACAGTGCATGGCCAGAAAATAACTGGATGCTGGAGAGCGATGTCTGTTTCACGAGCTGGACAAATGTTCAGATTTGCATTTCCTCTCAGTCACATTTATAAACATTTTAGGTATATTATACTGTATAAACATTACATAAATGAGATGAGTATAAATGAAGTATATCTAATTTAAATGACATAAATTGCATATCAAGCCTTTAATGTCATGTGGACATTTCATCATGAATGGATCAACAGAAATGATCCAAAATGGCTTTGAATAAAATAATTTTTTAATTAAGAGGGAATTACCTTACATTAAAATGAAATTCTCCTGCAAAGCTGTAATTTTGGAGATTTTTTTTGAACAGCAATGATGTCTAAGGGATAATATTTAGCAAGCAGCAATGCATCTGGGTCCTGCATCACTCTAAAGGGATTTATTTTGCCATAATGGCCTCCTTGCTGTACATTATCCTGCTTATTGAACGGCTACGTACTAAAGAAATCAATAATTTGCCATAATGTTTTTTTTTTTTTTTAATCTATTCAATTCTATGGTTGAAGCTGCATCCATAGCAACATAAACTCTGTAGACTTATTAAAACTGGCCTATAATTCATATTCAATTCTCCATATATATATATTAGGATTAATATGAGAAAAATCATCCTAATGTAGCCTAACTAATGAAATCATATTCATTTAGGAATTTGTGATTTTGTGCAGCAGACTTCAAGGGCGAAAACTTTCACGAGCAAAATTTCATGCCTGGTTCAAATTTGTGTTTTTTTTTATTTTTCCCCGATTTTCTCCCTACTTTAGTCGTCTCCAATTCCCACCCATCAGTGCTTTTCCCCCCTTGTCACACAACGAACCGCCAATCCGGGAGGGCGAAGCCTTC
>JAOVYV010000004.1:20851139-20861552 GCA_025674545.1 Hassar affinis
CAAAGGGCCGACATCATATTAAACCCTATGGATTAAGAATGGGATGTCACTCAAGTTCATATGCGTGTGAAGGCAGGAGAGTGAATACTTTTGGCAATATAGTGTAGGTGTTTTAGTGCTTTCCTTAGCATATACTCATTAACAGAAAGAGGATTCTACCATCTACTAATTTGTAGATGTTGACACGAGAATTTTTTTGTTACTATTCTCACCTCTGCCTAAAATGGATTTTCTGGTATAAACCTATACTATCTTTACTATAAACCAGTGTGCTGCTCTAATTGCCTAATCATTTAATGTAGAATCCTATAATATGACAAAATTGTATATGCTGTAAAATAGGTACAGTAGATTTACAGATTTCTTTTACAGTGATAGAGTATAAATCATGTGTTTGCGTGAAAGGGCATTGGCTTAATCCTGAACTGCCAATTATCTAGAATAATAGCATCATAACACTTTATAGAGTGTTTGCATTTGCTTTCGCATGCTGTAGCCCATGTGCGTGTCCACTAACCAAACTATAATCTCTGGGGTGTAGTGATGCAGAAAGGTCGAGCAGAGGCTTTGAGAGCATGTCCTTGTGGCAGACAACGTGCAGAGTGGGTGGCGTGTTTGTATACACGGTCTGTTAGAGGTATTTCTTTGAAGCAGAGCATATGCATGGATAATGCTCTTTCACAGACTGCCAGTCCATAACACTCCTGCCATATCGCTTTTCTTTTTCCAGATGGTCAATTTTTCGATTGGATCCCAGAGGCGTGCATATACAAACACAATTTGAGCAGCACTCTGTGAGCCTATCCAGGCATGGCCACATTTTGTCCATCAGAACAATTCAATTAGACATTCAGTTGGAGGTCCCCTCTAAATAACTTATGAAGGATAAACAGGATATTTGGAATTCTCTTTTTCTCTCTCATGTTTGTCCATCTCTCTAAAATAGAGCTATAGTACATGCATATTATTACTCATCTGGATTTACAGATACTGAATATTCTACCAGGTCAATTTATTTGTCATTCATATGAGACAAAATGTTATGTAAAATGATCTATTCAGTTCAACTAATACGTGACATACCAGATCACCATGGGAGTGGTGATCCGATCCAGCATTCATTCAATGAGCTAAACATATTCTCTCATGTTCTGTAAATGCTACGTAAAATGATATTGACCTGGCACCTGGCAAACTGTATGAGGTGACTAGCAAGCAGGAAATTAATGTCAGGGACCTTAACAAAGCAAATTTAATGAAAATTGCTTCAGTACGTTCAGCACATCACATGCAGTATAAGAAAAGCATGCACATTGGAGCACTGCTACAGCACTTTCCAGCCCTCCCTTGGCCCCTGTTTGGTAAATTAGTTCACACTTCCATCCTGCTCCTGCCTGCCCACCTATAGGCAGAAGTTGAAATGGGAGCCGCCAATTATCAGGTTGGTGCATTGCTGGATGTCAAACTCTATGCTCCAGGACTGGGAGATGATCAGCCAATAGCACAGGTGTGTACTTTAATCATCATGATTATCTCAGCAGACAAAAAAGCAATAAACATCGAGGGAAGATTCTAGAGTTGTTTCCTTGGCGAGAATGGCAAGTTATCACAGTTTTGCGATTTTCAACACGGTGGAATAGTTGGCGCTCCTGAGATGGGTCATAGCATTTCAGAGGTAGAAGCAAAGAAAGAAGCATTTCAAAGGTGTTCCATGACTACAAGAATTCAGGCTAAACCTTGAACTTTTGACAGCAGTGTGGCCAAGAAAAGACTTGTGTGAACGTGACCAACTTGATTCTTGCATCAGCTGGCAAAAATTGTTTCACGTGACTGGCGTGTGTTGTATATTTTACCGTACTGTTGCAATGAACTCTGCTGTCACCTTCTGGTTGTAGTACAAACGTTTATTAGAAATAGACCAGTATCATATCAGATGCGTCTGGAGGTTTCTGCCAATTGTTCTCTCCCCAAGTGCTCAATCCATAGAGCTTATATAGCATAGTACACCTAACATGACCTAACATCTGGAAATTGACCTAATGTATAGAATTTAGATAAACAGAAAGTGGGGCCCTTCTCTATATAGGCTTTCACGTTCCACCCAAAAAGCCTTACTTAAACAAATCCATATGTTACCCTTTGCACAATGGACAAACTGCTTCAGAGACCTATAAAAATCTCTCTTACAAAGATATGCGTATAATATATGCATATTATAACTATAAAGCAAAGACCAAACACAGACACCGCACGTACAACACTAAGAGTTTCACTCACCTTCATACCTGTGTTTATGGTGTGACAGTAAAGCGATTTTATTTTTATTTAAAGAACCATTTCATGTAAATAGGGATGTTTTCTCCATTTTAGATGCTATGTTTAGCTGTGTTTTCAGTGTTGTCATTCCTTTAGTGGTAGATGACCTTTATTTTCCTTCGAGTCCTTTCCTGCTGTGTGTGTAAACCTGTATATAAATGTATGCACATACAAAAAAAATGTAAGCAATGCTTATGATTTTTAAACACTGGAATTTTAAAGATTTTCATAGAGGGTCATAATATAGACTTTCTAAAGTCTTTCATACCTCTAGGTTCACTATACCCACTCAAATAAACCATCTTTTAATTTATTCCCATTGTTTTCAATCAAGAGAATCAAAATGCACAAACCTCCTATGAATAATTTGCTTTATCAAACATCAAATATTTATTCATACTCATAGTTGTGGCTTCAAAGAAAGTCTGATGTTTAATGGCCCCCAATGCATAAGTCTAGATTCTTGATAGCTCATACAGCTGAGATTTAATCTGGGCTTTGCACAAAACTCCTGGAAGGCCTTGATTGATGATGCTGTTACAGATTGTTCTAGTGTTGCCCCAGCATCAATACACCTTCCACACAACCAGTCTGACAAGGCCTGAGTAGAATCCCAAAGTAGTCTAGGTGTAATTTAAAAAAAAAAATTGTGAGAATGATACAAAGATTTTGGTAAGTTGTAAAGTGCAGGTGGTGAGGAGAAAATAAGCATTTCAGAAAGATTCTCATATGCTCTTGATTTGAGCAGCAATAAGCTGGGGAATAGCCTAACCAACCACCTGAGCCAACAAATAAGCGTGTGTGTAAATATACGCCTTAACATCGTAATATTTTACTATTTTAATACAATATTACAGACCTGTGTATTCAATGTATACATTTTCTTTTTTACAATTCTATGCATATTCTTGGATCTCATTTCGATGCATGATTACATGAATGGACAAGCATGCACACAGGTTCTTAAGGCTAAAAAAATCCACACAACTACAACAACAGAAATGACAACAAAAATCATAAACAAATACAAGCCAATCTAGCAAACAGATTTCTTCATACCACAACCCGTAAATCTCAGAAGCACACTTAATTAAATTATTGTCTCTCTTTCTGCCTTCCAGTGGATCACAACACAGCAGATGCACTGATTCATCTTATGTGTACAACATGCCACTGAGAATTCATTCAATCATTGAAACATTCTTTCGCTGGCTCGGCATGAATGCAAATGTACCAGAGGACAACAGTGAATTTCTGATGAAGGACGGATACTCCTGTATCTATCAGAGCTGATATAGAGAGCGGCATTATTTTAACCTTCATTGACCACATACATGCCACATAGCATTCAGCATAAATAGATGTGTTATGAAATATTTATGCAATAAAAAAAAAACATATGACCCGATATTAGTATGTTTTTATCTGGTTACATTTTTGCATTTTCAAAGAGTATGCTATAAATTGACACTAGTAGCCCAGTAGGTTAGGACTCCGGATTTTCAATTGGAAGGTCAATTTCCAGCTTATGCCTCCCTGGGGTAGGCTCAGGATACACCATGACCCTGACCAGGATAAAGCAGTTACTGAGGATGAATAAATATCTTCTCAGGCATGGTTAAAGTTTTTGGAAAGTTTGAATGTTGATGGTTTGGGCATTTTAATATCATTTCTGAATTAGGAGATGCTTGAAATTTGAAAAAAAATACTGTATGTTTCTTACTAGCATTTCAGTGGAACTAGATTTGAAAATTGGACCAGAATAGTTGTAATCGATAAAGGCGAGTAGTAAATGCAATAAATGAATACAGAGTGAGTAATTCAGTAGTAAATGCAATAAATGAATACAGTGAAAGTACTCTGAAAATTTTCACTGATTAATTGGCTGAAGCACAATACTGACCTAAGAACTTTCCGTAAGATTCACATAAACAGGTCAAGCACAAAGCCATTATTTTGATAAATGAGAAGATCAATATTATACTCTTAAAAATAAGTGAAAAGATTCTTTATAAGAATGCGGAATAACTTTATTTTGTTTTCTAGAAAACCTTGTGCTAGATAGAGCTTTATTTTAAACGTCATTCTTTTACCATCAGGCCAGAATATCATCATGTCTCTTGTTTGAAGTAAAATGTTACTCATGTTGAACATAATGTATTAGGAGGTTCCTCTATAAACCACAAAGAAAAGGATTCAGATTCAGTGTTCGTTTTTGGATCGATCTTCTGTGTGCCAGTAACATGTCTCTAAGCAACCACTTATTTCAAGTCAGTCCTTGAGTCATAGAGTGATTTGAAAGCAGGTGTGCGTAGTAAATTTCTAAAGTAGAATCTCTGGTTAAACGTTTCTCATTTAACCTTTGTCAAGTGTGGATGTGTTAAAAATAGCACAAGTAATGCATGGAAAAGCACCTTTGCATTTTAAAATTTTATCTGAAATGTCTGATCCAATCCTACCAGCACAACACGCACTAACATGCCTCCACCACATCAGGGTCACTGCAGTGCTGAGAATAATACACCACCCAAATAATACCTGCTCTTTGGTGGTCCTGTGAGAGGGTCCTGGCCACTGAAGAACAACATAAAAGGGGCCTAACAAAGTCTGCAGAAAAACAGATGGACTGCAGTCTTTATCTGTAAAACTACAAAGTGCACCTGTATGGTCAGTGGAGCTGATAAAATGGACAGAGCATAGATACAAGGAGGTGGTTTTAATGTTATGGCTAATTTGGTGTATAGGGTCTAGTATAACAGTATTATGCTGTTAAAATTTGAAAAAGTTGCATTGTCAACCTTGCATTGTTGATAACCTTAATGGATGACGATGGATGAACAAATACCTCAAACAAGGCAAATACAGAGAGACAGAAATACCACAGAAATCTCACATGGTTTGTATAACACAGGGCTTCCATTGTTCATGTTTTAATAGGGCTTCAGACAAATTATTTGAATCACATTTTGTGCATTCTTATCATCACGTTTCGGCAAACTGCAAAGAATTTCCAGTAAACTGTAAAACTTTTATAGTAAAGTATTATACAACCCCAATTCCAATGAAGTTGGGACATTGTGTGAAACATAAATAAAAACAGAATATGATCATTTGCAAATCCTTTTTAACCCATATTCAATTGAATACACTACAAAGACAAGATATTTAATGTTCAAACCAATAAACTTTATTGTTCTTTTGCAAATATTCACTCATTTTGAATTTGATGTCTGCAACACGTTCCAAAACAGTTGGGACAGGGGCAACAAAAGACTGGGAAAGTTGAGGAATTCTCAAAAAACACCTGTTTGGAACATTCCACAGGTGAACAGGTTAATTGTAAACAGGTGAGTATCATGATTGGGTGTATCCCCAAAAGGCTCAGTCGTTCACAAGCAAGGATGCGGCTAGGTAATAGGTGTGAGCAAACAGTTTAAGAACAATGTTTCCCAACATGCAGTTGCAAGGAATTTAGGGATTTCATCATCTACCATCCATAATATCATCAAAGGATTCAGAATATCTGGAGAAATCTCTGCAAGTAAGCGACAAGGCCGAAAACCAACATCGAATGCCCATGACCTTTGAGCTCTCAGGTGGCACTGCATTAAAAATCAACATCATTCTGTAACAGATATTACCACACGAAAACAGTTTGTCGCTCCATCTACAAGTGCAAGTTAAAACTCTATCATGCAAAGCGAAAGCCATATATCAACAACACAGAAAAGCCGCCGGCTTCTCTGGGCCCAAGCTCATCTAATATGGACTGACGCAAAGTGGAAAAGTGTCCAGTAGTCACACAGGCCCACATTGTTTTTATTTATGTTTTACACAACGTCCCAACTTCATTGGAATTAGGGTTGTAATATACGATATTATAAATACTATACTATGGCACTTAATTCAGTATATTTGATAACATGATTTGGATGATGCTTTTTAAATAAATGTAATTTAAAATTGAAAAAGGATACAACTGAGATGAAGGTCCAGGGTCTAACATCTAGCTGAAGGACCATGGCACATCGACAATGCTGGGATTTGACCACATTTGACCACTCTGCTCAAAAGGCTAGCTAAAAGGCTTAACCACTGAGTCACCACTACTAGCATATTTAAATTGATTCAATGCAGTCTTTTAGTGCAGGTTAATTCAGTGGTACAAGCTAAAAGTGTTAGTTGTGGTGGCTCGGTGGACAAATTGCCATGGTTGTGATCCTGAGCTTTCACCTCTGTTGTGTCCTTACTGTACTGTGTGTCCATGTACTAGTTTATGTGTTATTAATACTAAGTAAGACAACACTCTGCAAACTTTTCTTACTACTCTACAAAGCAGTTCATTTACCAGCACATGATTCAGCCATTCAAGCCTAATGACACAGTAATAGAGTTCAAATATCAATAGGCAACAATAGGAATATTAACATGCTTATACCATTAATGCATGTTACTACAACAAACACAGTTACAACGTCAGACTGTTAATTGCAGTTTTTTTAATAAATCTATATTTATTTTTAAAGTTGGTGAATAATGTGCCAGGGACACAGTGACAGTCATTGTTTGGCCAGGAGATGACTAACATGGAACGAAGCCTCAGTAGCAGCTTTAATTCTTTCCCATTCAAGATTTTTGAAAACTGATTGCTGGGCATTTAAAACTAAATTTAACTCTTGAATTCTTTCCTCTCATATTTCCCTCTTGGGTGGGAATGAGTCCTTGAATTTCAAATGGTAAGTGGTGTAATGGTGCTCCAAATTACCCCCTTTCAACACTAAACCCTGGTGACATATCAAGCACACAGTCATTTCATATACCACTGCAAAAGCAAATTCGTTTTCCCATTCAGCATGGAAATGATATCTTTTCTCCTGCTTTTATTGCTTGCCCATGGTCCTGAACAGAGATCACTCATTGACTATATAGACACATATGGTCATAGTTAGCTACACAGCTTAACAGAAGCTTGATAAATATACATCAATCAGGCATTATGAGCACCTACTTTTTTCTACACTTACTGTCCCTTTTCTCAATTCCACTTACCATATAGCTGCACTTTGTACTTCTACAATTAGAGAATGTAGTCCATCTGTTTCTCTACATACTTTACTCTGTTCTCTAATGGTCAGGACCAGCACAGATCAGGTACTATTTGGGTGGTGGATCATTCTCAGTATATAAAAAAAATATATACATTTTCTTGGTATATACAAAACCTGAGTTCCAAAAATTTGGATTATTGGGACATTGTGTGAAATGTGAATAAAATGCATAATGCTGCATATTTTACCATTTAATGAAAAATATTAACTTATTTTTAACTCGATGGCAGCAACTCATCTCAAAAAAGTTGGGCTGGGGCAACAAAAGTCTAGTGGTCAATAAAAGTAGGTTAATTGGCAACAAGTCGGTAACGTGACTAGGTATATATCTCTCATATAACTCATGAAAGAATACTATGTCATAACCAGAACATACCTGTTGAAATGAAAGGATGCCTAAAAATTGTCAGGCTGTTATTAGATTAGATTAGATTAGATTAGATAGAAGTAATTATGATGAGTAATATATTAGAAAAAGATGAATGAAATAAGATTTAAGTAAATAAATTAAATAAAATTACTTTAGCATATTTTTATGCTAACAAACAGGACATATGATGGAGAAAAAAAAACAATGTTACTCTTAACTAGGTTTAAAACTATCCGAGTTCATGCTCACACACACACACACACACACACAGTCAGTTTGCCATAGTGTGAGAGAACTACTCCTGCATTCTTGCATGACCAGAATCCCAAAGTTCACTCATGTCCTTTTTTAATAGACTCCTTGTTATTTATGATTGTGCATTTTGAGAGGCAGTAACCTGGCAACCATCACTTCAGCACAGCACCACCACTGCAGTGCAAAGAAAAAGAGAGGGACAAAAAGAAATAGAGAAGGGGGGGCGTTGGTGACTGTCATTAGACCGCCATTAAATTGGATTTGTAAATTGCATGGTATGGTTGTCTTTATTTCTGCACTGCAGATAAGGATCCAAATAGGAGCTCTGATTTTGTTGAATGCTAGTGATGCACAGAACCAAGCATCCATGCCATTTACTGTCATGCCTACAGATGTCCCTCACATTAAAACAAACTGACAAATTCCCCAGGCCCTCTTTATCCTTCCATCCGTCTCTCTGCCGGTTTCTCTCCCCGTATCTCTTCTTTCCTTCTCATGTATTTTGCCTCAGATTCCAATGCTGCTAGCAGTCCTCCTCACACCTCTGGCTAAACATCCACATATAAACTTTGAGACTGTTTCAGCACTTGGCTATAAAGAAAATGCTCTTAGCAGCACTGAAATAGCCAGTTGAATATAGAAAGAAACATTCCTGTTATGGCTGAATTAAAACATACCCTTTTTTTCAGATTTTCTCTTGAGACATTTGGTGTTTAACCATATTAATGATTATTGTGTGCAATAAGCTACCCATGGGCCTTAGCATCTGGCTTTACCATTAAGACCCTAATGAGCTGTTCCTTTGCAACCATCACATTAGCAAGCCATTATGAGCAAGCGAATGGCAAAATACAGACGTGAATGACCTTAAGCACACATAGATACACATAGATGCCTATAAAGACCACAGCAGCAGGTAATGACCCTAATCTTGAGCATAAAAAAACTCAAAATGCATACGCCTTATTCCTGAAAGACCATTTTGTGACAGCAGCTCCATCTAAGCTGTTGGAAGCCAGAACTATTGCAAACCTCCATCCACTAACTAAGAAAGGTGAAGGTGACATTATCAGTGGGTAGTGCTATGGTGATGACATCGCATATGTGTGTGTTTGCGTGAACATGAATATTAAGCCACATTTGTTAGTATGATAGGAGGCTACATGTCCAAGATAGCAGTGGGTGATCTACGGCTGATGCATCACCGTTGAAAAACTGCAGGTACACAGAGAGATTTGTTAGCCCAGCTTCCCCATCTGTACCTAAGGATTGGTGCAAGGCCATCAGTCCTGGGTGCACACACACACAGCACATACAGATAAGGTCAAAGGCTTGGTTTTATAAATGGCCACTGCTAACCTCTGAAAGCTCCCTATAGGAGGCTCCTCTGAATCACCCATCAGAGTCCTGTCTTCAAAAGTAACATTCATACAGCATCATGGTTAACATAAAAGCCATTAAAATTCATTTTTTAAAAAGACATTTTTGCTGTGACAGAAATTATACATGCCATTTTACCTTCTTGGAGATAGAGGTGTACATCCAATCAACTTCATGCAAATCAATGATTTTAAAAAGGCAAAACAAATTATTAAGTGATGCCTGCAGAGTTATTTTACATATATTTTCCACCGTAGAAAGATGTACTTTCTCACTTACTTCATTAGAAGTACATTATAAGACAGCTCAAAGAAATATAATGACCTTTAGACAGTACTTTAACAGCTCTACTCAAAGACCTTTTCTCCATATACCCGTTTTACCCGTATTCTCAGTCCAAACATATTTTTGCGTTTTGCATAATCTATGCTAATGTCAAGTCTTTTAAAGCATTTAACTCTGTAGGCCCCTAAGTTTTAATTCCTGTTCAACCTTTTGAAAAGTTACAAAGTGTGTTTATCTGTCCTTCTTTCCATGAGACCCAAATCTTCAAATATCAATGCCTTCATTTCATCTCATTTGTATATGTAATTTTTTTTCCTCTGCGTAACTCTAATTAAAAACTATAAAATTACTGTATGTTATGTGGAAAGTCATTTCTAGGAATGTCAGAGTAATGTTGATGAAACACTATTTAGGAAAGACCCTATTTAGGGCATTTATTATTTGTTGAGAAGTTGCTTGTTGATTGTTGATCTGTTGAATAGTTTTGTGCAAAGTCATTATTGCATTACATAGCCACACCATCAATGTGCTTGTATTTGTTTCAAGCAAATATACTAAATGATTCTACAAACTGGATTCCAAAAAAGTTGGGACACTAAACATTGTGAATAAAAACTGAATGCAATGATGTGGAGGTGCCAACATCTAATATTTTATCCAGAATAGAACATAAATCACAGATCAAAAGTTTAAACTGAG
>JAOVYV010000004.1:20885740-20897122 GCA_025674545.1 Hassar affinis
AATAGTCATGAAAATAAAGAAAACGCATTGAATGAGAAGGTGTGTCCAAACTTTTGGCCTGTACTGTATATATATATTTATATACTTTTGTTTGGTGTTTTCATAAACATTTTAAATAAATCTAACCTAAATAATACAAGAAAATGAATTATAAAATCAAACTCATTTAAACTGATTAAAGGGTGAGAGAAAATGATGTGAAGTGCACCAATATCCAATACCTTTCCCAGTAATACATCCCCACAATATTATGCCATCACCCCCATGCTTCACAGTTGGGATGATGTTCCTACAATTAAAAGGAACTCAATTAAAACTCAATCTTTATTCCATAGAGTATTTCTCCAAAACGTTGGCGATCACCTGCAAACTTCTGGGATTTCAAGCAATGGTGACGTACAATGCTCTAAATATTTTCACATGTGGTGCCTCCAGCCTTCACCAGTTCTATTGTCATCTTAGGTTTGTAATAAAAAATTGCTCCAATGGACTGGACTGGATTAGACTTTGCTGAGTCCTTGGATTTTCTCACTGTATCAGGGAAAAATGGCATTGGTTATAAAAAGTTTGGCACTTTTTAATGCTATACTGCAGATCAGAAATGCAAAAAAGCCTTAACATGAGTCCAAAAGAAAAAGGAAAATGTGTCTGCCTATTCCTATACCTGAACATTTTTGTTTGTTTTTTCGTTATTGATTTGTAGTTGGGGTGGGACATTTGCTAAAACCTGGAAACCCTTCAGGACTTTTTTTGTTTTATTCTGTAAAATCTGGAGGCACACACATATTATGTAATTTCATGTCAAGCTAAAAAAAATCCAAACAAACAAAAAAACAAAAATAGAATTAGAATTAGAATATTTAGAGAGAACACCTAATGCTCTGCTCTATATTTGTATTTATGTAGGTCCCAATATCTGTTCATAACAGTGTTTGACAGACTATTTGCGACCCTTTACACCCCTAGCTTATGGGGTTAATGGGGTTAAGCTGTATGCTTAAATGTGAAGTCATATTTAAAAGGTGTCTATAGAACTAGAAAAATAATAAGGACATATTTTCCCTTTCCAAAACAAGCAGAGTCAGTGTGTTTGAAGGAAAGATTATCATGTTTTTGCAACTGAACTGTGATTTGCTTAGAGCACAGGGCTCTAAAAGTTACAAACTGCTCCTTTAAGTGTGAACATTTTTAAAATATAATTTTATCCCTATTTTCCAAACTTTGCAAAGTCATTTGCAATAGTGGTGCAATAAACACACCTCTGCACATACATATTGGCTGTGATACCAGGTTGTTCCAGACTGAGACACTGACACCCCCTGAAACTTTAAATGATAATGTCTTGAAATTATTTCATCTGGAACCAGTGTGGCAGGTTGTCCAGCAGAAGGAAAAATGGGTGATGACACTGCACAGAAATTTTGTATGCAGATCCCAGAGTCAAACATATAATGATTTTCACAAAACAATGCAACTAAAATGGTAAAAGAGAAAGAGAGATTGCAACAGAATGTGGCACTATAGGGAAAACAGTTATCACCAACTACCTTATGTCTCATTCACATGTAATAAAACACCTGAAACAGCAGCACCGTAATTCCTGTTCTCTGCGATATAGCCACGATAAACAGACATTCCATCACCAGTCTCTCTCTCTCTCTCTCTCTCTCTCCCTCTCTCACTCACACACAAACACACAACACAACAAACATTTTAAATATACAATAAAATTCAGACAAATTGGAAAGAGCACTTACAATGTCAAAAATTGCCAAATGCCAAAAACATTCAATACATTTCTCCACATAAAACATTTCACATTAATGTTTATAAAACTACATTTTTGTGTGACTAGCTTTCTAGCTTTACAACATCTCTGCCTAGCCTTGTTGAAGAGTCCAGTCATGTGTGCTGAATGCCCATGCAGAGTGTGTGCATAGGTATGTGTGCAGATAGGTAGGTAGGCCATTCAATCATTCTCTGACTTCAGGAGAAAATGGATTTTTTTTTCTTTTTAGTGTCAACAGATTTGATTTATTGGTTACTGTTGGGATATAAAGAGTACTTAAAAATATCTAACAAAAATTATTCTAATACTCTACCTTTAAAGGCAAGGCAACAGGCTCTAAGAGACACAACACATCAATATCATTACCAACCATCTTGCCCAATAAACAAATAGAGTATAAAATGGTACCTTGTAATCACTGTGTATGTAAAAAACAGGTTTCAGGTTACACCCAAAGTTTAATAAACTTTTCTTTGTGCTGTGAGTGGGCATGTACATGTACGTACATCACAACTGCTGATTGTAGGCAAGGTCTGTACAAAGGTCTTGGAGGTCACAAATGCACATACAATCTATCTGAACTTCCTGTCAAAAATGTTATGTATCTGCATGTAGGACATATAAATACAAATACTGTCAGTAAGTTTGCCGGGCTGATAGTCCTGTCATGGGCAGCCTTTATGAAAGTGTACTGTGTCCCCAGCAAAACAGGGTAAATATGTAACACTTGGAAAGCCTGTTAATCTCTATTAACAGGCCATCATGGGCATGGCCACATGGTTGGCAGTGGGTGTTAGCCACCACACTTTAAATAAGCTTCACTATCCCAATGCCTCCCTAACCATGAGTGCAATCACATCTCTGACAGATAAACACTTAATGAATCACATTTAATTGAGTTGATTTAACCATTGTCAAGTTGTAGACATTTTAACTAATATCGCCAATACTACAATGTACATATTTGGAACTACAAAGAAGCTATAGCAGATCTGTAATTGTAATGCTAACAAAACCACTTATTCTAACAAATTAGACATTAGATATATTCTGGTAAGATTTATAATCTGGGTATGTTGTCACTGATATGATCAAGTAACTATATATTTGATTACACCCCAGAATTATGAGAAATAGATCCATCATTATAATCATCAATATCATTATCATCATAAACATAATTTGTATTTTCATTGTTTTTTTCTTTCTAGTTCCTTGTCTTCTTTTATTTCTTTGAGGACAACACACAACACAAGGTGGTTAAAAATAAAGAGGGACAAATTCAATTCAGAGAGAGAAACAGAGAGAGAAATAGGTAGAGAGGTGGAAAAAAACAGGGATTCTGATGCCTGAGTGGATTTGTTTTATTCTATTAAGAATAATACCTCAAGGCCAACAAAAAGATTATTTTGTTCAATATTAAGATAATTGTGGGAATCTAGCTATTTAGCCAGGGAGACATTTTAAACAAAAGGTCTTTCTGATTTTGCATTGTCTCAGTTTACTTTCAACATTGCCATTGGTCACATAATTGTTGCTGGGGAAGAAGAAATTGAAGACAATTCACTGAACTGACAGTTGAATATGATATTTTTTTTGTAATGAGCAGCAAAGAGAATTGCATGTCCTTTCTTGTTTGAACTTTTGTCTCCTGTTACCTTTGTTGCATTTGTTGGTGGAAGAATGGAGAGGGGTCTATTGCTCTCTTAATGAGCACCAATATTATTCTTTACTGCCCTTAATGGCAAGCTAGAATACCAAATAACCCAGGCTCCATACTATGGTCCTGATATTCAACTTCAATACAGGCTGACCAGAAGGCATATCCTGGTCTAATAACCGAATCCTAAACATAATTGACTATGTGTATGATTATCATGACTCCAGGTGAAGCAAGAATGCAGCTTTGTATGGGTGCTTTTAAATCAGGAAAACACATAACCTTGAACACTGACACTGAGGTATTCAAGAGCATAACCTTGCAATTTTTTTTTATCTCAGAAGATGGTTTAATGTAAATGCTCCTTTGTGTGGTCTTATAATAATCTAGCCTTGTACAATTTCTATATGCCTTTTCACAATTATTCAGCTAAAGTTCTTTAACCATTTGACTACATTTAATTAATTTGTGTTGCAATATTATTTACGTATAGATACTGTACACAATGAAAGAGCTGCTACTGATGGAGAAATCATTAGACTGTCTTAAACTTTAACCTGGCACCATATGAACTGAACCTTTATTCTATGATAGTGTAACATGTTGATTGCATTATATTTAGGAAATGCTGAAGGGCAACTTGAATTGTACTTTAAATTAAAAGCTTGCAGTAAGAAATCAAATGAAATATAATGATTCAGAAAGGCATACATTTACATCTGGTGATGTGATCTTACACATACATTGCAAGCATTTCATCATTAAAATGCAATTACAAAACAGAACCTTAAGCAAAAATAAAACTGGTATCATTTATATATGATATGTTAACATACAGCTATTTGGCCTTAATCTGATCTCCAGATAATGATATATCTGCAGCTAGCATGTCACACTAATTGGTATGCTGGAGAGATACAGTCACATGTGCAATTTAATTAAAATTATAATGAACGCATAAATATTCTGAATGTTTTTGGAGTGTCTCTAGCACATTAAAGAAAGGTTGCTCGTTCTACCCACAGACATAAGAAAAACAGTTTCTTCTCCATTATGTTTGATAATGGCTCCAATAAATTTGGGAATGTGCATGTTAGAAGACAATAGTACCCACACATCTTGCACATCTCTGCTGTAGTGAGAAAATAGTCATGTGGCATTTAAGGCAGACTTTAGGCCAATGACTTCTGAGAGTCTTCTGAGAGAAATTGAGCAAGAAATTGGCAAGGACATTCATCAGTTAATGCCTAGTATCTCTTTTCCATTGCATGGTCATGTACATACATATATACGGGTTCTGTAGAGCTTTCTTAAAATGCAAGAAAAGCTGAAATCTGTAATTTGTTAATATGCTCAAAACTTTATTTAACAGATAAAAGACCAAAGAAAAGATTTTCAGTGTTTTCAAAAAATTACACTCAAAAATGTGGCAGAGGCATGTTTACCACAGGGTCACATCACCTATATTTTTTGTTTTTTTTTTAGTGCTGTCAGTCAATGCATGAACAAATGTGCTAACAAAAAATTGACCGTGATAAAAATTTTTTACACGATTAAACATTTTAACATGGATTAAAAATTTGTTAAATTACACAAACCAGCAGCACCATCTGTCAACACAAACATTCTGAAATTAACTGTTACATTGCTCGTTTTAGGCTGCATTCTGATTGCAAGGGCTGTATCTCTGCTCCCTACACACTGCACAGGGTACAGAATCCCAAGAGCTCTTCATATGGATCTCAGTCACTAAAACGCCTCTATGATGATAAATCAAATAACACTGTTCAGACTAATTTTGTATGCAGCAGGCACTTTTGAAATAAATGTGATGAAAGATCTATGAACTGTGGGTGATGTATTTTAACTGTTTAATGTATGTTTAGGTTGTTTCTCCTGCACAGTGCTCTGATCTCTCATGTTCAGTTTTAGGATCTCCTAGCTCATTTGCTGTCATAATCTTTGCTAAAGTTGAAAGGACCAATGGAGAATGAAGAAGTTGTATCTCTTTTTGGGTTGCTATATTTTTGTGTTATGCAAAATCGTATGTACTTTTAAATGTAATATTATTGATATTATTTTTTGTTATTTCCTTTACTTTGGAATTCTCGTTGTAAACTATTGTTATACTGTTACTCTGTCCCTGATAGTTACTTATTCATCTGGAAATTAATTAAAAAAATATATATGTAAACTGCTTCCCACTGTGGGGGCAGGTCTCTGAGGTAAAATCAAATCACATAGCAGCAACACTACAGAACTTCCGCTGAAGTGATATACCCATGTTCCCTTGCTCCCTACACACGGTGCAGTTACATTTAAAAAAAAAAAATGAAAAGACATCAATCATCTTTAATATTTCACTTTTATCAAACAAAGTGAAGTGAATAATGAGGCAACATTCAACAGGCATTTCTCTTCAAATAAACCAGTGATCAATGGCAACATTTTCAATGTCCCTACGATGCCTACCTGCATGTACAACACAAATCAATATGTGCTTTAAAATTTATGTGATTAAAAAAAAATGAAATGATAGCATTAGAGTATTTTTTAATTATACTTTTTAATCAATTGGGAATTAAAAATATTAATTGTTGCAGTTTTGCAAGTGGAAATTTTGTCCACTCTTTCTGTGTAGAAGACTCAGCAGTCTCAACAATCTTTATGATGACCCATACATTTTCAGTAGGAGAGCTGGACTACAGACAGGCCAGTCAAGTCATGCTGTTGTAATTTGTGTAGAGTTCTGGCACTGTCATTATAAAATAGACATTATAGTTCCTAGGAAAATATGTTGTCTTGGCAGTAGCATACAGTATGTTTCTCCAAATTACATCAATGGTAACTTGATGTATATATATTCAAATCACTCCTGTCGTGAGCACTTATGCATCCCCATGCCATCAAAGACGCTCGTTTTTGAACTTTTCATTGGTAACAGTGTGAATGGCTTCCTCTTTGCATAATACAGTTTCAGGTTGCATTTCTTGGTGCAGCAGTGGATTGATTAAGAGACAGTGATTTTTCCAAAGTACTTCCGAGCCCATATGGCTATGTCTATCATGGCAGCATGACAGTTTCTCAAACAGTACCACCTGAGGGCTCAATGGTCACGCATATTCAGCAGTGGTTTCCGCCCTCTTGCCTTCATGCACCAAGATTTCCCCTGACTCCCTGAATCTTTTTATGATATTATAAACTCTAGCTGGTGAAAGATTAAAATTCTTTGCAACTGTGCACTTAGAAACATTGTATTTGAACTAACTGACAATTCTCTCATGAATTTTAGCATGACCCATCCTTGCTGGCAAAGAATAAGCCTTTGGTGAATGCTCATTTTGATGACCTCACCTTTAACAGGAACCTTCCAGTGTCAGTCATATTTTGCCTCTGTCCCAACTTTTTTTTTTTCGTATGTTGCAGCCATCAATTCTAAGATTTGTTTATATTTAACAAATAGAAAAAAGGTTGAAAATCTTGACACTGAAAATCTGTTCTTAGACATTTTGCCTGTAAAATAAAGGTCAAAGTGAATTAACAAATGAGAGATTTCAGTTTTTATTGCATTTTTAGAAACTTTTCTGGAAATAGGGTTTGTGTTATATGTTCAAATACTTCAAAACAAACATTGAGAATGATTCAGGATGATCAGGCATTCAGCATGAAAGATCACTGGAACCATGTAAAAACTGTTATGAATGCATTTTGTAAACATAAAAGCTCCAGGGTCTTCTGTTCTATCCTGTGCTTATGCTACTGGATGGAATTCTCCCTGTGTATTTTCTACCATCTCCTGCTATTCTCCAAAGAACATTTTCAGAGTGGCTAATCATTAGAAAAAAAGAAAAGCAAATTTAAAACCAAATAATTAAAGGTAAAAATGTAAATGTATTAAATAGAACTGAAGAAAAAATCTTTAATCTGATGCATCTATAATTCAAATACATACCATTCACATTCGAATCTATTTGTCAGCTTCCAAGCATGTGTGTGTGTGTGTATGAGAGAGAGAGAGAGAGAGAGTGTGTGGGTTTGGCAGTTTTGGATCCTGTTGAATAGCTCCAGAGGCAAAGACCATGACTGCAGTTGAGAACTCAATATTTGCCATGAGATTTGATGCCAACCTTCCAGGGCCTTGGATGGGCTTTAAAGAAAGGAGCTTCCATGTGGTCAGAAAATGGAAACACCATCTCATCTCTGATAGCGTTGTGCATGTATGCCCACTCCTGTCATGGAAATATCCAGCACTGCCCACTCACCAGCTTCACAATTTCAATAAAACATAGACATGGCTGTGAGAAACTACATTATTCATCATTATGACCTCTTAGTCTTCAGAGGCACATTTATATATTCTATAAGGAATCATGGGGTCTTACACTTGTGTGGGTTTGTGTTCCCACCATATTTTTCTGCATCTATTGTGTAACAATGTAAGTGGCAAACAGTGACTGTCCTCCTGATCCTGATGTGTAGAATATAACAGGAGATAATTGAATTGTGTCAATGTTTAATTACAGATGTTAAACTAGAGAGAGAGAGGTTCTTTCACACTAGAGCTTCACTGTTCATTTACTATAGGAACTAAATTTCCTATGAATGAGAAAATGTATAGTACATGATGGAGTATATAAAATGTGATATGGTTTCTTCAGTATACTACATTAGGAGACCAGGATGAAATTCAAATATGAGCCCTTTGATTCTCCTGCCTGAAGCTTGTTTACTATTGTAGCTGATGGAGGAGAAAAACCATAAACCAAATAAATCAAAAACCTGCAGTTGGTACGGTGATAAAGGAGAGAGAGAGAGAGAGAGAGCATCTGTGGGCATCCATCCTATTTACCTGAAGCCTGAAGTCAGAAAAAAAGTCCTCCATGCAAAGTGCAAACAAGAAAACGTAGGATATAATTTATGAATGCGTTATATCAAGCATGATTTTGTATTTCTTTTATTGACATACCATGTGAGTTCTTTGCAAAACCAAAGAGAAATTACCTTAGTCAATTTAAAAAGATTGGCTAAAACTCCAGCCTACAGATAGAAAAGTAATACAAGGTAAAGAGGCACTATGTAGAACATTCTATATTACATCAGCATTAGATATAGCCATGTATCAGAACTACATGCATGGAGCTTGCTGCTTGTTAATTAATGCTCAAAAAAACAGCAGTTTTCAGCTCCAGTGGCTTATCTTTGTAGATCCAGTGGTAAAGTGTTCATGTAAATATTAGCCAAAGCATTGAACACAGTTTGATTGCTCTCATGTTCCAAAATAACTCATTACACGCTAGCATTCTGATTATTACTTCATTTTGGGTTTTTAGAATTATGCCAGTATCATGGAATTTCAGATATCAGTAATGTGACATAATGTGTAAAGTGAGGTTTCATCTGAAAGAAAAATATAATATAAATTATAAATAAGCATTTAAGTAGTGCCATAAATGCATTCAGCTTTAAAACAATTGCTGGGTAAATGCTTTGCACACATCCAGAAAAATCTATATATCACTTAAGGAGTAATATACAGCTATTTATTGTATATTGTGGTATGGTAGTTCAAAACTGTAGTTAGTATCAAATTCTACCATTTTACGAGTTAGTCTGTTAATATTATTTCTTAGCATTTACTTTTGGATTTGGAGTTTTTTTCTGATTACTTGGACTTCTCAGTAGCCAGAAATCCTTGAAATTCCACTTGACTGAACAAAATGCTTTGCTTGTGCAATTATTTTCTTAATAACCATGTTGTGCAAATTTGCTTGTGTTCATTCATAACATGAGGTCATAGCAAACTACTGAACACAGAGCAGATGTGTGTGAATTTGCAATTACCCAAGATGTGCAAAGACAGAAAAAAAAAGTTAAAGGTCTTCCAGTAATAAGCATTCTGAAATATATTTGAGACACGCATAAGAAAACATATTGATAATCTGACAACAATGCAGCATGGTTCACTTGACATTTATACATGTATACAATATTGATTTACAGTTCAATATTATTTCCCTCAACTACTTTCAAAAGTAAGTGCTCACCTGTCAGATCAATAGATATTTTAGAAGTAGAAACATCTGGGTCCAAAAAGAAAATGATCGTTTTTGACTGAACACTGAACATTTTTATATTTTGCGTATATATTGCAGCAGTATGTTTAAATATACCTAAAACTTGGTGGAGATAAAATAGCTACATTTGACTACCAAACACCACATTAGTATTTCTTGGAGTAATTATTAAAATTGATAGAATTCCCATTGTTCTAGTTGTGTACAATGATCAGTACTTAATACTAAATCACCATGGTTTCTTTTCTGCTTCAAGTAATCGATTAGCTCAGTCAGCCAGTCCAACTGAAAACTGGAGGCCTAAATAAATAACTCAACAAGTGAGTAATAAAAATAAGATATTGTGCTAAGGTTTGGACTCACATATTGACATAGGGGAATTTGTATGCTGAAAAGTGCTGAGGATGTGCAACATGAGAGTTGGAAGTAGGAGGGCACATATGCGGCTTATCCACAACATGTGGCATATTTCAAATATCAGACAGATTTAATATAAGGAATTTCGGCCTCACGAATAGATACGTTTTCATGCAATTTAAAAACCCATCATTGCCTTTACTATGTTCAATATTTTTAATATTGTAGATTAGATTAGACTAAATCTAAAATATATTTCTAACTGCCTAATAAAATGGCATTTTTTAAACACATTATTTTGGATAATAATAGATTATTTAAATTGTATTTATTTTGCCTTTATTTACAGGTTAGTCCCCTTGAGATACAAGATCTCTTTTACAAGGGAGACCTGGCCGAGACAGACCGAGCAGCAGCACAAATTACAATATCCAAAGTACATGCAAAATCCAAAAATATAATCTCACATAAAATCAGTTAAAACACACACACACAGATGATCTGGACCCGACTGATCTCATCAGTCTTAAATCTGCTCAAAGAAACAAAGTCCTTGATTTTTATGTCAGTCTGTATGTTCCATGTGGATGGAGCAACAAAGCTAAAAGCAGGCTTTCCCAGCTCAGTTCGGGCCCTAGGAACAGCAAGTTCAAGAGCTTCAATAATAACATTCAGAACTTTCATGGTGGCTGTAGTAGTACTATGTTTCTTTCTGAATCCTGACTGAAACAAAGATAGAATTTAAAGTAAGAAACATCTTAACTTGATCATTGACCAACGCTTCTAGTATCTTTGCCACAACAGAAAGCTTTGAAATAGGTATATAACTATTTAAATCAGTAGGGTCTCCTCCTTTTAAAAGTGGCAGCACCATTGCTGTCTTCCAATACTTAGGAATTTTGATTGTTTCCAGTATAACATTAAAGATACAGCACAAGGGTTCTGCAATGTATTTGGCTGCATTATAACTTAAGTAACTTAAGCAGATTCAGGATGCAAATTCTAGGCAGAATATTTGGCCCAGAATTTGATATTCACTATTCACTATGGTTAACAACAACAACAACAATAATAATAATAATAATAGTTGTTGTTGTTATTTATTGGCACCATTCATCTATTCATTTTATTGGTATCACCTTTTCCTGGTTAGGAGTGCTGTAACAGGAATACTGTAACCGCTGTAGTGGATATAGGACAGTAACCTGTAGTGAATTGAATGTCCAATAAAAAAACAGTACTTTTCTCAAATTTTAAATTCACAAACCTTTCTTGGCAATCTGTTATTTTTAATAACTTCTGGACCACTTCTGGACCACTACTGGACCACTACTGGACCACTACTGGACCACTACTGGGCGGCATGGTGGCGCAGTGGATAGCGCTGTCGCCTCACAGCAAGGACCCGGGTTCGATCCCCGGGTGAGGCGACCTGGGAAATTTCTGTGTGGAGTTTGCATGTTCTCCCCGTGTTCGCGTGGGTTTCCTCCGGGTACTCCGGT
>JAOVYV010000004.1:20995374-21011949 GCA_025674545.1 Hassar affinis
ATGAACCAGGCTGGGAGTTTTTAAAAGCCTCAGGAATCTTTTGCAGGTGTTTAGAGTTAATTCGTTGATTCAGATGAGGAAATTCTCTATTTAATTTTTTTTCCACAGTTTTTCCTTGCTTCTTTCAACTATGACTTGTTCATTCAGGATCAAAATTTCTGTAAAGCTGCTTTATCACAATGTCTATTATGAAATTATACCTACTATAACATTGAATTTTCATTTATGCTGGTGCACTAAGTAAAGTCAAAACCCATATCTCCATATTCCTTAGACTATGCAGCCTTATGGAAGACTGCCATGGTGGGCTATTGCTCATATATGCAGAGTGTTTTGCATGCAGAACAGGGTATTATGCTAGAGGTGGGGACAAGAGGAAGAAAGAAGATGGAGGGAGAAGGCATTGATGAAATGACCAGGAACGCCTAATTAAAGCAGCTGAGCTCAAGTGCATTGATGTATTACATCAATTATGGCCCAGTTCGATAGGTCTGGCCCTGCAAGCACTGCCACATACACAGAGGCTCTCACCAAACACTCTGAATAAGTAATGGCAGTGCACAGGAAGAGAGGTGTCCAAGATGCTACCCAATAGCAAAAGACACCATTGCCTTAAGTGCTGAATGAGATTTATAAGTCTATATATTTGCTGGAATAATGAATGTAATCACAGAAAGAACTAATTTGAAGCAAGTGCTTAAAGTTTTACTATGTATGTTCAGGTTGTGATTGTGATCGTGAAGGACAAATGGGTGTTTTCATGATGATGCTTTCATGGAACATCTATGAGAGGTATAATGCAAATGACTTTTTATGCAAATGGTTCAGAATACATACACAGAAAGGTTCATTTATAAACATAGCAATACTTATTGTATGTTTCCAATAGACTCTTACACTGTCAGGTACACTGTATGGAGAGCTAAGCAAAGAGATTAGCATTCACTAGTCTGATTCTCATTGAATGAGTCCTCCATTGAGAAGGACAAAGACCTTTTGTGAAGCATTTGGTTGAACATTATGGTAATAGACCGGTAAGAGTATTTTTGTACAGGAAAAAAATACAGCATTAAATAATACATGTGCTGGACAGTAAGAAGTAGGCATTGCAGATCATGAAAGTCATTGATTTGAATGTTGGGTCAGTATGAGGCATGGTTTAGCTCTCTCACAAAACCTGTTAAAGTGGAAAATTCAGCAATTAGGTTGCATAAGGAAACAATTGTTACAAGTGATCAAACACTGAGGAAAAAAAACAAAGAAAACAAAATAAAAAACTGAGTCAAAAGTGTGGATCCTGCTACATCTGGGGTAAAGTGATCACAGCATTTCAAAATAAGAATCATAACAGTCAAATATGGACTTGATTATGTAATGGTGTGGTCACGCTTTGCTGCTTCAGGGTCTGGGTGACTTGCTATATTTAAAAAAAAACATGAATTTTGTTCTTTAAAAACAGAAATCCTGAAGGAGAATATCCAGTCATCTGTCTATAAACTGAGGTTTTGTTGGGTTTTGCAGCAAGACAATAAGTCAAAAGCACAAGAGCAAGTCCAAAATCTGAATGGTTCAAAAGAGACCAAATTAAGGTGTGTGAGGTGAGTGACCTATTCCTGAACTCCATTAGAATGCTGTGGAAGGATTGAATAAAGGTGTTGTAAAACCCTTTTCCTTAAATAAATAAAATAATCTTTTAAAAGCCTATATTTGTGTTTCCTTCTTTTCTCTTATATTACATTTTATATGAATATCTGAACCATTTAGTGTGACAAGCATGCAAAAATAGAGAAAATCAGAAGGAGGGCAAATACTTTCATGACAATGTAACTACTTGCACATAACTCAAGTATGAATATGGTCCAAGTGTACTTTGCACTGAAAAAGCCAATGTCATCTTCTTCTGAATAACGAACAAAAATCTTGCTTTATTTACTAACACACAAACTTGTTATTTTACTTTTAATGACAACCACAGTATTAATGTATGCAGAATAATGGAAGTCAACTGGATAAATACACTATTCAGGGGTGTTTGCCCTGGACTGGGGTGGAGGAGATGGTCACATGTGAGAGTAGGGAGGAGCATTTAGAGGATTCCCAGGATGCCATGAGCCTCACTGTAAACTAAATTTAAATGTAATGTTTTTACAGTGCTATAGTTTAGCAATTTAATGTTGTTGTTTGAAATTTCTTGGCAGTGTATAATTTAATGTCTAGTGTCTCGATTTATTTACTATGTCCTTTTTTTAAGTTGCCCTAGGGGTGACTTTCTTTGTGTCATATAGTCCTTTTAGTCACCTTTCCCCATTAGTTTTGCAAAAGATGACTGTAGTAAGTTTGGAAAATGAAGAACAAACTTAATTCTACTTATAATACTTATAATAGCTAATGCAGAAGTTACTTCCAAAATGTATTCTTATGTACAAAAAATGTAGTAGTTTATAAAAAGACTAATCTTGCTATTACCAAGTAATCTGATTCAAAAAGCTATCTGAATTTATTAAGTCAAGTAAGTCAAGCAGGACATTTTGTAGAAGAACAGTGTAGAAGAATTTTCTTTTTCCATAAATAGATTTGATCACAAATGTCGAGGCATTTAGTTTCCATAGCTAGTTTTCATAGCTCAGAATAATGCATTAAATTAATTTCAACTGGAGAACATAGATAAAATAAGACTTTTTAATGACTCTTAAATGGTTTATGACCCCATTCTGATTAGCAGCCTGGTTCTGACAGCATGCCCAGAAAGCATTTTTGATCTTTCTGGAATGTAACAAACTGAAAAGCTAAAGCAGTCGGGACAGAAAGGATCACTTATGTTGTCAACTATGTCCAACAGCCCCCTGATTTGGTAAAACATAATAGTTTTGAAAGAGCTTACCCATTTTTGGCTAACAGCTGTATTAACTTGAAACCACAGGGTTCAGTTTGTGACTGCAAATTGCTATTTATTGTTTTTTTTTTTTTTCTTTTTTATTATTATTTTTCAATGCTTCCTATACATTTTGCCACTATAAAAGCCTCAATACTTCTGGGAAGGCTTTCACTAGATTTCATGGGAACATAATTGTGGGGAATTGTACCTATTCAGCTATAAGAGCATTTGGGAGGTCAGGCACTGATGGGTAATAAGGCATCATGCACAATCCATGTTCCTAAAGGTGTTCAGTGGGGTTGAAGTCAGGGCTCTGTGCAGGACACTCCAGTTTTGTCACAACAATTTTGGCAAACCATGACTCTATGGATCTTGTTTTGTACACATTGCAGAAAAGTGGGTTGGGAACAATAAAGTTTGCTGAGCAGAAGTGTTACATTTAATAATGTGCTGCAAAAATGTCATGCTACTCTTCTCTGCTAATGCTCGCTGACTTGCTCTTTATGTTTGCTATTTTAGGGAGTGTAAGGTTGCTGACATTAAACTGCAGGAATGACATCACTTTTACATATGGTTCTTTCACCTAATCAGTCCCCAGAGTGTGAATATTGTTTTGTGTAAAGCTCAGAGAGAGAGAGAGATAGAGAGAGATACTTTTATTTTCCTTCTTACGTCATATGTGTAGTCAATTGTAGAAAAAAATCTGATTTATCATTATTAAATTGTTGCTGATCAGATTTTGCTCTTTGCACATTCTGAGAGTAAACAGACAGGCAGTCTAGAATGTGCACTACTAACATGCTGGAATTGACTTCCAGCCAAGTTGCATTATTCCTTATCAGAAACAAAATTTTAGTTAAGTTCAGTGGGCATATAGAAGTGTGTATTGCTTGGTATCTCAGTCAGCACACATGGTGGCCTGTCACAGTGTGGCAGCCTGTGAAAACCTTTCCATGGTCAAGTTTTGAAAAAAGTATAATGCATTTTGAGAGCCAGCCAAACTCCACTCAAAGACATCTTGCAACATCAACATTTCTAACCTAACCTGCTTAAAGAAAAATATTACTCAAATTCTAACAAATAATAAGTATTCAATATGAAATGCTGATCATCACATTTATTATCAACATCATCAATCACTTGCAGCATTGGACAATCTTGTGTTTCATCTCTAACCATGATTTACCTCTTTTCACCCTGACATCAGTGGTGAAATAATTGCTGATGATTTAAGTTAATCTATTTTTTAATGTCTTTTATTAGGTCATTTTAAAACTTTGTCCACTGTCCTTTACAGAGTGTCTAAGCTCTCTGCTCTGAAGACAATTGATGATGCTGGAGCATCCTAGACAATTTGACAATTGGCATCTGAATGCAAACTGAATTAACTTAATTTTGCTATGATGTGATACAAAAATTTATCACACTGAGAGGAAATAACCTAACAAACCTAAACAAAAACATTTCCATATTGTTTTGATAAATACAAGATCTGTCCAGAAAGTAATGAGAATGAACTGCACTCTGTAGGGCTTCTATATAGGGATGTGTTTTAATCTTGGGGAACAAAAAGAAATCACACTGAGCCAAGCTGGGGCTATAGGGTGGATGCGGAAGGCCTGGAATGTCAAAACTTCTCTCACAGGCAGTGAAGTGTGACTCGGTACATTGTCATGATGCATGATCAATTAAGAGGCGATCTGATGGTGCACATGCAAAACGCTCTTCCAAGAATGTTCCATTTACCATTTGGCTTCTGGTATGCATTCTTTATGGATGATCCCTTGAGAATTTTTTTTTTGCTCATGTAAGCTTTCTTTGGGCCAGGTGATGCTTTCGTGCCATTCACCAATTTGTCTTTTTGTCTTAGGATCGTACCTGAAACCCATGATTCATCTCCCTAAATTCATCTTATTAAACTATTCCAGTGACTATAGGGTGGCTTGTCCATAACCTTTCTTCAACATTTCAAGAGTTCCTGATGCACTTTACTCAGAATACTCAGAATACTAGACTCCAAACTACCTTGCATTGTTCCAGTGACAACACTTCAGCAGAGTTTCACAAAAATAAATGTCTGGGCACTACAAAGGCTAGAATGCAACTGAAATGGGTCCTGTAATTTATCTCAGATCCCACTCTAACTGATCCTGAACCACCATTGCGCAAGCCCTATGGAGAATGGGAATTTAATTCTCATTACTTTCTGGACACACCACTTATATATATTAATATTATGTTAATATGTCAAATTAACGTACAAACCCCATTACGAGAACATTCTTCTGGACACCTTCTAAAAATGCAATAAAAAGAACAAAGAAAATATTTTCAATGATTTCAATGAATAAACTTAAATCTATTTGTTGAATATGAACAAATTTAAAAAGTTATCAAAGTTTAAGTGATTTGACAAATTACAGATTTTAGTTTTTATTGCATTTTTAGTAAGTGTCCCAACTTTTCTGGAAATGGGGTTCTATTCGTTATTGGAAGAAAACCTCTTTGTTTTCTACACATCATCTCTGGTGACCTCCAGTTTTTGCTTTACTTTATCACACATACATAATGCATTTTTAACACTGAAGCTTACACACTCCAAACTCATTTTGTCCGTGTTTCCTGGGATGCTGAACTTTGCTCTAGACACTTCCTCCCTGAGGGCCTGTGTGAGGATACAAACTGTGTATTTGTTAGTCTACCGCAATAGGCAATCTCTAAAGCAATTAGCATTCTGCTCTAAAATGCATTTGCAGTTTAAAAAGCTGAGCCCTAGGCAACATAGTGCTCCCAGAGAACCTAAATCTGCCCCCAGAGACCTATCCAGCTAGTCTAATCCTTGCCTCTAAATAAGCCCTGTAATGGAAGACAGTTTTTGCGTACAGTTTATGTGGACACTAAAGGCAAGCTGCAAAAAGCCTCAAAAGCCCAAGCTTAAGCCACTACTATTTACAGTAATCAAACTAAACTTTGAAAAAAATTTATAGATGGTATTGAAGGGAAAGACTTTAAGTAAACTATTATATGGAACACCTTACAAAATTGCTGAGTCTATTTTTTCATCAAGTGAATAAAAGATAAATGTATATATATCTTTGCAGACACAGCAAGTAGCCCACTACAGTGGCATAATACTTATGTTCCTGAATATTATTGTGTATATATAATCATCTTATTGTGATTCATTAATTCATCTCTACTTAGAAACATACAACTGTCTTTGTTTTCAAGTGTTCTTGCTTATGCTTGGTTATGATCTTTATGTACTGCAGATCAAGATTCAAGATCAACATTTCATTAGAATTCTGTTATCTTTTATCCCATTTTCCAGCATTTTATCTGCATACAAAGAGGTGCTAGAACTAGAAATGCTTGCTTATGATGTGTATCTTGCTACAGCTGGATGTGTTAAGATGAATAGGATAGATTTATTTATCAGAAACACTTTTATTGTGGGGACAGAGGGCAGCCATTTAATATTATTGGAATTTGAGGAGTACATATAAGTGTATAAGAAGACAGGCATGGCTGTTAGTATTATGAGGTATGGACATCCACACACATAACTCTAGCATATACAGACTCCGTTTTGTCTTGTTGTATCATGGTTATGTAATCATGGTAGTTCTTATACTCTATACATATACATTATGTATATGGATGAGAGTGACTGGGCTTGACTGTGCAAAAAAATTTTACAAGCCAAAAGGTACAAAAGGCAAGTGGCCCTTTGGCAGAAATCCATCTGTGCAGAAACTAAAACAACAACTTAGCAACAAACTGATAACTGTTATATGCATTAACGCTAGTAGGAACAAGCAGAAATTTCAAGCCTCTCTCTTTAATTAGAGCTATACTTTTACTGTTTCTCACACTAATCTGTAATCAGTAATCAGCTGCGAATTCTGTTATAATAAAAAATTAGTGGAAGCTAGTGGAAGCTAGTGGGGGCGACATCGTGGCTCGGTGGGTAGCACTGTCTCCTCACAGCAAGAAGGTCCTGGGTTCGATCCCTGGGTGTGGAGTCTGCATGTCCTCCCCGTGTCCGCATGGGTTTACTCCGGGTACTCCGGTTTCCTCCCACAGTCCAAAGACATGAACGTTAGGTTGGAATTGGAGATATTATATTCCCCTGTAGTGTGAAATCTACTAACCTCTCCTGTCATAAATACAACTATTGTATGTAAAACATGACATTAAACTCCAAACTCTAACACTACCTTTGCTAATGATTATACACATATTTCAGATATTATGGTATGGAAAATTTCATTTGCTCTACCTAATGCTGGTGGGCGTGTGGGATAACCTTGAGTTAAAGTTATGTTCCAGTCAAGTCCTGATGCAGCCAGTTTCTCACTGACCCTCATAAAACACATTTGTATATTTGATCCAGAATATATTGCTTGGTTCCTTACAAAGAATATTTATAGTTAGTAGTTCCTGTTGTCAGTGAAGGTTGAGAAAATATATAGTGAGCATCTGTTGTCAAATGGGGCTTATTTAGAGCGAGTCTTGGTGTTGACCTCTGCCATATCCATCCATCCATTACCTGACTGAACATATCAGTTAACAGTCACTGCCAAACAGGCCTTAATCTTAATTTAAAGATCTAATTCTCCCCCTGCTAAGGTCTGTCTATTGACTACTTTCCCTGTTTGACTTTTTTTATTTGTTCTTATTTTTTAACCACTTTTCCATTAGTTTTATTAAAGATGCAGTAGAATCTTTTTAATAATGGATACAGGGATCTAGTGTGCAAGTGAAAACAACTATACCAGACAATTGCTGCATCATTGCACATGACATCATATATTAAATAGATTCATATAATGCCAAAACTAATTAAATCCAGACTTGCTAAATGAACTGCCTTCATAGAAGTGAAGAATGAGCCAATAAGTTGTCTTATGTTGTTTACTCACCCACAAATATGAATGGAAATAGGATCTATTTGTTGTAAGCTGTTAGTCAGCTAGTTGCTTGTCACATTTGTCACACATACATGGTGAGAGTTTTGTTGTTCCAGTGTGCAATAATTCACAATTAAAGTATTTTCTATTAGAGTGAGGAAAAATGTGATTTAAGTGACATTGACCATGGCATTGAGCCAAATGAGTATTTCATAAACTGCTGATCGGGGATTTCCACATACAAGAGTCTCTAGAGTTTTCAAGAAATGCTATGAAAAAAAACAGAACATTCACTGAGTGGAAATTATGTAGGTAGAAATCCCTTGGTGTTGACCTTATTTTATGTGAACACCTTGTGAATATGTGAAAAACAAACACCCTATATTAGCTTGAATATGAATAAAATCTAAGACACAATATCAAGTGTAACTCTTCTGGGAAGGCTTTCCACAAGATTTAGGTGTGTGTTTATGGGAGTTTTTGACCATTCTTCCAGAAGCGCATTTGTGAGGTCAGACACTGATGTTGGACGTGAAGGCCTGGCTTGCAGTCTCTGCTCAATTTCATCCCAAAGCTGTTCTATCAGGTTGAGTTCTGTGCAGGCCGGTCAAGCTCTTCCACACCAAACTCGCTCATCCATGTCTTTATGGAACTTGTTTTGTGCACTAATGTGCAGTCGTGTTGGAACAGGAAGGGGCCATCCCCAAACTGTTCCCACAATGTTGTGAGCATGAAACTGTCCAAAATCTATACACTTGGCACAATGCAGTCAGACCAAGGACCAAACCCAGACTCATCCATCAGGTTGCCAGACAGAGACACGTGATTCATCACTCCAGAGAACACATCTCCACTGTTCTAGAGTCCAGTGGCGGCGTGCTTTACACACCCCGGCATCCAATGCTTTGCATGGCGCTTTGTGATGTAAGGCTTGGATACAGCCATGGAAACACATTCAATAAACCTCACTATGTGCTGTTCTTGAACTAATCTGAAGGCCACATGAAGTTTGGAGGTCTGCATATGCTGACCCCACTCTGTTATTTTACATGGCCTACCACTTCATGGCTGTCATTTGAGTTGCTGTCATTCCCAATTGCTTCCACTTTGTTATAATACCAATGACAGTTGACTGTGAAATATTTACTAGTGAGGAAACTTCTCTTCTCCTCCTGAGAGTGATCCATTAATTCACAAAAATGTAGTCTGCATGCATAGGTGCTTCCTTTTATACACATGTGGCCATGGAAGTGATTGGAACACCTGAATTCAATGATTTGGATGGGTGAGTGAAAACTGAATGCAAAATGCCTGAAAATGTATTCTAAGGGTTCAACTGAGTTGGGGAACAAAGAAAGTACAGAAGTAATTTAAATTTGAACTGATGTGAAAACGCTTTTCTTCTTCTCCATGCTTAATTATATCCAAAATTCTAAGTAGGTCAACTGCAGAGACTTGTCAGTACAGATTTGAAGGTGACCACTGTATTGATGTATTATATGCAGACTAATGACCCTACTAATTATTTTAAACCAATTTGTAAAATTAATAGCAGGAGGTTAGCATGTCCTTTTTTGGGGGGACTAAAATATCACTGAAGTATTTAAAGGCTCAATAAGTATCAATAGGCTTCTTAAGTAATATATTTGAACTGCTTCTCCTAAGCTAGTGTCAATGCCGAGTTCTGCTGCCCCATATGGAGGCTTGCATGATGGAGCATCCAGTTGGCATCATGTCATAGTCCTTTGAGCTGAATGTTCCCCTTCATATGCCTCAAATGGTGCAGTAGAATTACCTGCTGACATTTGGATCCTGGGGATGAATTCATAGTGAACAAAAAAAAATGGGTGCTCCAAACATGTTTTTTTGGCCATACCAACACAATCGTCACCCCCCACCCCTCTAACTTGCTCCAGGGAGCGCTCCAAACATGTCAGAACACTGAGAGCAGTGAAACACTACACAAAGTAAATACTTCAAAGGGGATGGTTACTTAATTTAAATCAGGCATGATTTTTCTTTGTTATAGGTGCAGTCTCTGAACCTTTTCATAACGCCTTAAACACTAGGTGTATAGCAGGTTTTGGTCTAATTATTCTTTGTATAATGTAAAAGTCTGAAATCTTAACACTTAGCTCATTAATGCTTCCTTATATTTGTTTACAGTATAGTGTTTTGCTCTTTCATGTTTCTGTTGTACAGGATTTTCCTTTGTTGTATTGCCATGCATTTGTTTTTGCCCTGTAAATGCCAGTTATTGTCCCAGTTATTGTCCCATTTATTTTGAAAGCACCCTTTTAATTTCCTTCTCATCAAGTTAGTGTTCATGCTGTTGTTAGTCAGAATGTTCCACTTTTGTTCATCAAGAAAGACAACCGACTCCCAAGTCCTTGAGTGTGGGTAACATTTCCCAGTAGAGGACATGGCATGTTGACAGGGGCCATAATTGCTTGCCTGCCATGACCACTCAAGCAGATAATATTTTCTTTTGTATGTCAGGTCAAATTTGTAGCAAAGTTTGGACCTGGAGAAATCATCTGGAAATGCTGATGCCTGGTTACCATGCACTCTGTCTGCATTGTGCTTTAACCAGAAATATACTAATGGTGCTAATGGTGATATCTCATCCCTCTTCAAGAAACACACATTTTGTTGTCCTGGGAGCACTGACCACCCTGTCATGTACCAACGTTGTAGATTTCAGCATCTAGACAGGAGGAGGTCAAGTTACAGATAGGATGGAGCTTTCACCGGATGAAAATAAATCCCTGAATACACAGAATTTATGTTCCAATTTCTTTATTATTTATCTGTCTTTAATTACAGTTCTCTTTGCTCATGAGCTTGCATTCTATCATCATTGCCACAACTGGCACATATGATGTAGATAAATGGGCATTTCAGTTCATTATATTCTCTTTGTAGCAGTATAATTCATTTGCTGTTATAATTGATTGTTTCCTAGTGCTCTGATACACTACATTAAATAAAAAGTACATTTTGTGTGCATTGATATTTTATATATTTTTATTTATTTCCATACATTGGGATATTTTTGAGCATGAGAGTCGCTGTGGGTCAGGGATTGTCTTGGCCTCACCAAAACCTTAATTTTGTTTCTTTTAAGTGAATCAGAGGTGGACTTTGCTTGTGGACTTTGCTTGTGTATTTTGGATCATTGTCCAACTGTGCTTGAGATCTAGGTCACAAACTGACAGGCAGACATTCTCCTTCAGTTTATTTCTGATAGAGAGCAAAATTCATGGTTCTATACATTGTGACAAGACGTCCAGGTCCTGCAGAAGGAAAGCAGCCCCAGACCATCATACTACTGCCACCACGTTTGACTGTTGGTATGATATTCTGATGTTAGCTTCATGCCAGATGCAATGATACCCAAATTCCAGCTTTGACTCATTAGCCCACAGAATATTATCCCAAAATCTTGTGGGTCACCTAGAGGTTTCACCTAGATGTTAAGGGGGGCTACTGCCCTATCTGTTTCTGCTCTCACTGCATGCCCAGATAAATATGCTGGTGATTCCACATGATGCAAAGGCTTCACACTCCAGTGTCCACTCTACTTCTCAGGCCAAGAGGGAGTTCTTAAGTACACCAAGATCACCCAGTTCATCAATTTACTGACTAATAAAGCTCTTGCATGGGCAACAGCTGTATGGTCCCAAGGATGTGAGCATATGTCTTCATACAAGTGCTTCCTTCAGCTCTTCCTGGGGGTAACTGATCATTCTCCAGAGGGCAAGGACATTGCAGAGAGACTCCTTAGCCTGAAGCGAAGAAACCTAAGCCCCACTAAGTTCACACCTTGAGCAACACTGGAAGCAGCTGGAATGAACAGGCTCTCAGTGTAGCATTTTGTCAGGGGCTCAACACCAATATCCTCACCTAGCTAGCTTGCCAGAATGACCAAGCCTCCCACGACACCCTCATCAACAAATCTATTTATCTCAAGTTCCTGCTTAAGAATCAAGGAGGAATCAAAGATACAACCATCCAAAATTCTGAAATATACTCACTTGCACATACAGTCAATAAAAAAAGTAGGTACACACATTTCTGCAAATATTTTATTAGATCTTTTCATGAGACAAAACTACAGAAATGAAACTTGGATATAACTTAGTGTAGTAAGTGTACAGCTTGTACAGCAGTAAAGATTTATTGTCTTCTGAAAATAACTCAACACACAGCCATTAATGTGCATAGCTGACAACACAAGTGAGTACACCTCACAGTGAATATGCTGAAATGTATCACATTATTCACGACAACACAAATAGAAATGAAATTTGGAAATAAGTGAGTACACCTCACAGTGAACATGTCCAAACTGTGTCATTGTCCCTGGTGTCATATGACTCATTACAAGTTACAAGGTTCCAGGTGTGAATGTGGAGCAGGGCTGTTAATTTTGGTTCTTTGGGTACGATTCTCTCATATTGGCCACTGAATATTCCACATGGCACTTCATGGCAAAGAACTCTCTGAGGGTGTGAAAAATAGAATGGTTGATCTCTACAAATATGGCCTAGGCTATAAGAAGATTGGTAAGACCCTGAAACTGAGCCATAACACAGCAGCCAAGGTCATACAGCGGTTTTCCAGGATGGGTTCCACTCGGAAGAGGCCTCGGCAGGGATGACCAAAGAAGTTGTGTCCACGTGTTCAGCATCATATCCAGAGGTTGGCTTCAAAAAAGAGATGGATGATTGCTGCCAGCATTGCTGCAGAGGTTGAAGTGGGAGGTCAGCCTGTCAGTGCTCAGAACATATTCAGCACACTGCATCAACTCGATCTGCATGGCCGTCATCCCAGAAGGAAGCCTCTTATGAAGCTGATGCACAAGAAAGCATGCAAACAGTTTGCTGAAACCAAAGTGCAAGATTTCTAAGTCTAAGAGCAAGGATTATTGGCACCATGTCCTGTGGTCTGATAAGACCAAGAAAACTTGTTTGGCTCACATGATGGCCAGCAAGCGTGGAGGTGCCTTGGAGAGGAGTACATCAAGATAACTGCGCCTTCAGTCAAGCATGGTGGTGCTAGTGTCATGGTCTGGGGCTGCATGAGTGCTGCCAGCACTGGGGAGCTTTGGTGCATTGAGGGAAACATGAAATCTATCATGTACTCATTCCGAAGCAGAGCATTATCCTCTTCCTTCAGAAACTGGGCTGCATGGTAGTTTGATAATGACCATGATAATGATAATGATCAACATAGTAATGACCCCAAACACTTCTCCAAGATGACAAGTGCTTTGCTGAGGAAGCTGACGGTAAAGGTGATGGACTGGCCGAGTATGTCTCCAGACCTAAACCCAATTGAGCATCTGTGGGGCATCCTCAAGTGGAAGGTGGAGGAGCGCAAGGTGTCTAACATCCGTGATGTGATACAGTAGCAACCTGTGCAGCTTTGTTGAATTCCATACCCAAGAGGGTTAAGGCAGTGCTAGATAATAATGGTGGTCACACAAAATATTGACACTATGGGCACAATTTGGGCATGTTAACTGTGACATGTACTCACTTGTGTTGCCAGCTATTTGGACAGTAATGGCTGTGTCTTGAGTTATTTTCAGAAGACAGTCAATGTATACTGCTATACAAGCTGTACACTGCCTTATATCCAAGTTTCATTTCTGTTAATAATAAAATATTTGCAGAAATGTGTGTATTCACTATTGTGAGTGACTGTATGTGCAAGTGACTATGTATGCACATGTGAGTGAATATGTACAGTACATACTCACTCACACACACACATAAGCTCCCTGGACAAAAATTTAGTCACAACAAATCATTATTAAACAAATCATTGTTAATGATTGGCAAAAAAGGGGCCAAGCCCAACTCCTGAAAAACAGCCCCATACCATAATCCCCCCTCCACCAAACTTTACACAATGCAGTCAGACAAGTACCGTTCTCCTGGCAACCACCAAAGACAGACTTGTCCATCAGATTGCCAGACGGAGAAGTGTGATCCCTCCAGAGAATATGTCTCCACTACTCTAGAGTACAGTGGCAACGTGCCTTACACCACTGCATCTGACACTTTGCATTGTGCTTGGTGATGTAAAGCTTGGATGCAGCTCCTTGGACATGGAAATTCATGAAGCTCCCTACACATTTGAGCTACACTGAAGTCAACATGAAGTTTGGGTATCTGTAGCAATTGACTCTGTAAAAAGTTGGCAACCTCCATACACTATGCACCTCAGCAACCACTGACCCAACTCTGATCATTTTTGTGGCCTACCACTTCGTGGCTGAGTTGCTGTAGTACCCAATCGCTTCCACTTGTTATAATACCACTGACAGTTGACTGGAATATTTAGTAGTGAGGAAATTTCAGGACTGGACTTGTTGCACAGGTGGCATCCTATCACAATACCATGCTCTAATTCACTGAGCTCCTGAGAGTGATGCATTCTTTCGCAAATGCTTGTAGAAGCAGTATGAATGCCTAAATTGAGGCTAGATAGATGCAGCATTAATTTTATATACCTGTGGCCATGGAAGTGATTGGAACACCTGAATTCACTTTTGGATGGGTAAGTGAATACCTTTGGCAATATAGTGTAGTTGAATTTGCAGGGGTATCGATGCATATGGTCATACAGGTCTACTAGCAGTGGCAAAAAGCCCAGTCTACTGGAAATTCTCATCAGAGTGACCAAAAGATGAAACTGACAGACAGCGACCAGGAGTGTGTTTCACAACTTGTGAATAAAAAACACTTTGCTTCCAGGCAAGAATTGCTTTAAGAAGTCAATGCAGGTCCTTCGCAACCAATTTCTGAAAGAACACTCCACAGGAAACTGCATACCATGAACATCTGGAGCAGAGTGGCACGCAAAAGTATTACGTAGCAACAGGAGGAGACACAAAAAATGCATTATGGCAGCCAACAATAGCACTCAGGCTGAGGTTGTCACTTTACTTCAGAACCTGCTGTGGAAAATAACAGTAGGTGAGGATCAAGTGCTGACAACCCAAATGTGTAAAGAAACTGGATTATGTCAACCGTTGGGATTGCACTCTACCATGCAACCCAAAAGTCCACAGTTCTATGGCATATTGCAGTCACATAAGCTGCTGATTAAGAAATTGTGGTCAAGCTTTTTCAAAAGATATGTTACATTACTATAATGTAATTATATTTTAAATGTAACATGGTGGTGACTTCAACTTGCTTTTCATTTGTTCAAAAATTTGTGATAAGTATTCATCTTCAGAGAACAAACTTCTCACACTATTGGATACTTACTGTTCATGTTTATATTTTTAATGAGATAAATTCAGCAAATAGAAATTGCTCAAAGATTTGCAGAAAAATGTCATATCTAAATCTCTGCTGTAACTTTTTTTTGCCAAAGTGCTCCAAGTGCAGTCTGTTTATTGTCAGATTCCCTATATAATCTCATCCCACGCTTATTTGGCAATAAAGATTGCTGGACTGTCTGGCTGAGTGCAGCTCACTGTGCCAGTGCAACAGATAAACCTTTAAGCTCCATTGCTCTTTTAGCCTGTTTTGCGTTGTGCAGTTCCAACTTCCTGATCTGCTTAGCTGCTGCTTGATCACAGTCCTCCTGTGCAACTGTCCTCCTGCTCTGGCATCAACCAATGTTAACTTTTTAGTTTCCACACTTTAAACCCTATGACATGCATGACTTTGCCTTAGAGATCAGCTAATAACTTAGGATCAATGGCTTGAAGGATTTGATGTTCTTGGCACCGCTGAACATGTAAATCACGTGACTTCAAACTACCAAAAAATGAATTGCTCACCAGGGTTTGGTGTATTTAGTAAAGTTTGTCTGATCACTTTCGTTAGAAAATTACCATACCTTGCCAGTTCAATCACAGCCATTTACAATACATTCATGGCACTTGGCAGACACTAGGGTGTAACGATGCATCGTGCCATAATGCATCGTGATGCAAAAACGTGACGATGTGCATCGTGGAGTTGGACGATATCACATGCACTCTGTTTATAATGTCATCTAATGTATGTAATAGCATTTTTTGAACAACAGAGGGCTCCACGCTCACCAACACGTCATACGTCATGCTCTCATTCACCTCAGTCTGAGCCGCAGCTTCAAAACAAAAGCAAACATGATGCAAACTCTGAAAGAGGCAGACCGCAGAGTGATAACCACAGATGGATGGACTACCTATTTCATTCTGTTAAGATGTGTTTTATTGTTAATAATGAATTGCAGTATTTACAGGATGGTGCATTTTGCCCAAGTAGTAAGTGTCGATGTATAATGCTGAATGTCCTGTGCGGCATCTTGTAAATATTGTTTGATCCCATCTTCTTGAAAGGTATTGATTGGAGTTCAAGCAGTGGGTTGATTTCATACAGTTTATTCTATTTGTTGTGGTTAAATTCCTCTTGCCATATGTTTTACAGTAGGTTTTGACTTTGAAGAGGGCACCTGAGGGTGGGACATAGCATCGGGTAATCTCCTTTTTCGGCTGCTTTTTTTGCCACTTCATTGACTGTGATGTTGCAATGGCTGGGGATCCAACAATAGGTGAGTAGGGTTCGTTGTTCTTTTAGTTCTTTCTCAAATGCTAGAATGTCTGAGATTATGGGGTGATCTGTTTGAAGGGTTGCTAGAGCCTGCAGGCAGGATTTGGAGTCAGAACATAAAAGGAACAGTTTCTGAGGGTTTATCTGTATGTACAGGGGTTAGACAATGAAACTGAAACACCTGTCATTTTAGTGTGGGAGGTTTCATGGCTAAATTGGACCA
>JAOVYV010000004.1:21017423-21029057 GCA_025674545.1 Hassar affinis
AGGCACCGGTTCCCCCGTGACCCTGAAAAGGAATAAGCGGCCAAGAAGATGAATGAATGAATGAATGAATGAATGATCCTATCTGTTCAGGGAGATGACAGTTTCAGATCTGAGCAGGTGTCTTTCCTCGGTTCATACTATGCCTTCTATGTGTAAATTAGATTTATATAGAATCTCATAAAAAAAAAAAATTATATTGCAATTATATTGCCTGCAAATTATATTCAACATCCCAGATTTTTTTTTGAGAGCAAGAGAGTGAGAGTTGGAGAGAGAGAGCATGTTGATTGGGCTTTCTTTGTGCTAAGTATTTCTCTGTCTGTGGAATTTAGAGTCATGCATAGTTTTGGGCACCTGATTGGCCACCCCAGATGCCACCCCAAAATTTCTGCCACATCATTTGCTTTTACCTTGCTGTAGGTTGTGTGTTTGACCTCGGAAACAGAGGTTTTTAGTTTACCACTCTCTTTCATTGTCTATTAGTTCAGTGTCCTAACAAAAAGAAAGTATAAGATAAACTTCACCCCAGATTACACAAACTTGTAATCCTTCTTAATATGGGTCAAAATATTGAGTGTTGCTCACTGGACTGTTTGTACTTTTCTTTACTTTTTGTACTTTTCTATTGCCTATGGTTGGATAAATGATTGTAAATGACAAGCTGAGATGAGTTTACACATAAACAGACAAACTTACACATACCTTTTTAAGAATCCTGTTTCTAGACAGACAATTACTTTAAAACAAAAAAATGCACATATAATTGTTGCCTCCCCCATTTTTTTATGTCAACCATGCATACATTCTTTAGCTTGTAGTGGTCAATCAAAGTTCTTCTTCTAAAACTATGCTCTTATGAATGACTCCTTTGATTTACTCTCTGAGCTCTTTATGATACCACTGAGCTACCTTGTTCACACTGCTAGACAACAAAATTTTTGTAACTGAAGATGGATCATGAAGCAAAGCATTATATTTTGAATGAAATGACATTGCATTGAAATCCTTACAGCACGATGGATTGAGAATTCTGTCATCACTTTAGATAACACAATAGACAGAACAAAAGTTGACCCATGGAATTCCATTCATTAGTCTGTTTGGTTATTAATACACAGGATGACAAGAACAATATTTGTTCATAATTAGATGTGCATTCATGATCAAAGATGAACAGATGATCTGGCTGAATTGTGCAGTCTCTTGGCTGTTTTTCTATTAGATGCATTGAGTTTCTTTCTTTTCAGGAATCACAACTGTAATATACTTATATCTTTAATATACACTTTCCCCAACCCTCGTGTTGGAGTGCCCTTGGTCCTGGAAGTTTTAGTATTTTTCCCTGCTCCCAACACACCTGTTTTGATGAACTACCTAATTAAAAGCCCTTCCTAAGATTAAATGGGTATGTTAAATTGGCAAAAACACTGAAATGGGCAGGGCAGGAGAAACTCTGTGGACCAAGGTTAGGAAACTGCTGTAATGGGCTTAACAGTCACACGCCAAAACTTGGCTTTTTCTTTATGGGAATTTTAAATGCTCAGCATATTTAAAGAATCAATTAAAAGAGGTTATGAGAACAAGGTTTGCTGCTAGACGGACCATGTATACATACTGTATTTCATAGGCATTTCAAATAATAATTCTTTGTTTTGCTTGGAGCAACTGCCTTGGCTACCTCCTGCCTGGCACGACAGGGCACAAAAAACTGTAACTTTTTTTTGTTGCTTTAGTCTAGCCATGACTTTTATATTCTTCCTCTCATGGTGAGATGAGAACAGATAAGGGAAGCTGAGGAAAAGACAACAGCTGGGGAGTGAGTATATATGTGTTAGGAACCGATATTCCATGCCCACTTCCCTTCCTCGTTCCTCTAGTCCCTCCTTCTAATTCCGTTTCTCTCTCCTCACTGGGTGTGGCTGCCCTCATTTCCGGTTCCGTTTTCTATTTCTAGATCTCCGCTTCCATACTGGCTTTGCGAAGTATTGGTTGCCAGCCTTCTGTTACTGAGCGTTTTTCCAAATCTTTAGCGAAAGCGTGTTTCGTCAGTTTTTTCCTGCCTCCTTTTGCGTGAGTGATTCTTTCCCCAGCGTGAGTTTTCCTGAGTGCGTGGTGAGTGCATGACTTCTGTGTGTGTGCGTTTGTTGCGTGCTTGCTTTTCCCACGTGCTTGTGTTGTGCGTGTGTGCTTCTCGGTTATTGTCTAGTGCTCCTTTTGTTCGTTTGTTATTTTCTTAGTTTAGGCTTTTCTGTTCTTGTTTAGGAGCTTCCCTATCTTTATTTGCAGTGCGTAGAGTCAGCCGGCTGGTAGCATTTGGTAGCAGCGCCAGTGCTGTTCCCTTATCCCTTCATGTTTCCTTATCCTGTTCTTGTATATAGAGTACTAACCTCACGCATCTCTTTGTCTACGCACCCTTCTCTAACTAACCCGCGGTGTCCCGGACCCCTCTCTCTCTCCTTCGCTTTCGCTGCATATCTCTCTCTCTCTCTCTCTCTTCACTCTCGCTCACCCGGACCCGCTTAGCCAGTTACACTTCCTCACTTCCCCGCTGTCTGTTTTTGGAGCCCTTCAGCTTCCATCCTTCCTTCCCCGTCCAATCTCCTCCTCTCATCCGGACGGCTGTTCCTGTGCTCTCTCCTTTCCCTACGCTCATCCAAGCCTCCTGGGACCTCCCTGCACAGCGCCTCCTTTCCAGTTCACTTACCCTTCTCCTATTACTGACTCTCATTTGTGTTTGCCACAGTTTACCATTAAAAGTGGACTTTCTGTTCTGCATCTACGTCTCCTCATTCCTTATTTACACCAGTTCATAACAATATGGAGATGATCTAAAAAGAAGAAAAAAACTCTCTTTTAGAGTGCTGTATCTAAGCAGTGGATCTCTCTCACTAACACACTTTATTCTTTTCACTGAAGTTTGACCCTAATCAACACACTTAAGAAATCTCAGTTTTAATATTTTGTCAGTTTCCATATAAAAGTGTGATCTCTCAAATAACAGACATGTCGATGAACAAAGCATGGTTTGTCATTAGGGAATGGAAAGGTCACTAAGTAAACACAAAGCTATGCTGAGAAATCACATTTATCCTATAATGAAACATTTCTATCCTAACAAATGATTAATACAGTGATGGCACTGCCTACATCTTAAAATGATGGCACTTAAAATGAGCATGAAACCAAACTGCCACTCTCAGACTATCTAAGATCCAAGGTTACTGTATTAAGTCTGACCTCCAAATTAATAACATTTAACCTTTTGTATAGTTTATTAGATACATTTCTTGCTGTTACAAGAACAGTTTACTTTAGTGTTTGGAGTTTTGTGCAAACAAATTTAAACTGCCATTGTTGCTGTATATCAGATTTAAAATGTCAAGACTTATTAAAAAAAATAATTCTAAGATCTTTTTTTTAAATGTTTTACATTTTAACTTTTGCAAATCATAATGTTTTACTTTCTTTCTGTAAGGCATCTGACAGATAGTTCTGAATACATTTCACATGTAGTACAGCAGGTAAATAATTTTAAAACATAGTATATAAGATAGGTTTGAAAAGCCAAGAATGTTACAAGTGCAAGAATGTAGCAGTACACTGGCAAACTGTGGAAGTGGAGTCACAAGGCAGTAAATGAGAAAACAGTCCAAAGTCAATACATATATGACAGCAGTAACTACAACATGGCTTAAGTACCACAGTACATTGGATGCTTGTGTTTTTCATAATGGTATGGCAGATATGTAATTTTTCACTTGAGGGTTTTTTGTTTTAAACAATGCAGAATGTAGTATTCTTGTTATCTTATGTATGGCTATATTCTGAAACAGTGCATGCTCTATATCTCAGTGACAGACCTAAATGGAATGTGGCAGTGAAAATCTCATTACATTAATTAACATTGTGGTCATACCATGTAAAAATTTTGTTTTTCCTTGAATTTCAAAATAACTATAAAATGGAATTAAAGTTACAAGAATAAACTGTTTATTGAATAGTATGATTTAACAACAAATTTATATAAATCAGATACATGAAATAGCTGTTTTTAACAGCTATAGATGACACTGTTAAGAAAAATAACTGTAAACTCAAAGTATGCTTTAATGAGAAAAGGAGCAGCATTTTCTGTAACATACATCAGACTCAGACTCCCTGAATGTCCCTGAATGTGAAAAATGTCTGATAACATAGTATCCCAGAAATTATACATAAAAATATAGAAATTGAGTCATATAGCAGCAGATTTTTAAAATTTGGGGAATGTGATAGGAGGCAGCACAGGATTAAGCAAATATAAAAGCTCCCACATGACCCTGAAAAGGAATAAGCGGCCAAGAAGATGAATATAATAGTAAAAAGTGTATAAATATTTGGAATGTAATGTAGAAATGTAGCAGCAGGAGTATTGAAATATAAGTATATGGTATATATCTACATACATATGGTATATCTGCATACAATCTTATAGAATAGCAGCATGGAATATTATAAATATAAAGTCACTTGGTGTAAAAATTTTCACATAAATAGTTATATACAGGTAGATTTTTTAGTCCACAGATGGCATGTGGCTCGGTGTTCCTTTCAACAGTCTAATGGCTTGGGGGAAAAAACTGTTGGAGAATCTAGTGGTCCTACATCGAATGCTCATGAATCTTTTACCAGAGGCCAGCAGGGAAAACAGTCCACTGTGAGGATGTTAAGGATCACTAATGATGTTTTATACTCGGGATATACAGTGCACTGATGCAAGGTCTTGAATGGAGGAAAGAGAGGACCCGATGATTTTCTCCGCTGTCCTCACCACTCTCCTCACATTCTTCCAATCAGAGGCACTGCAGCCCCCACTCCACACAGAGATACAGTTCGTCAGAATGCTCGGAAATGTAGATGCTGCTGTGCACTCTTGACCAGTGATGTGGTATTTACAGACCAGGTGAGGTTGTCTGTGATGTGCACTCCCAGAAACTTTGTGCTACTGACCACCTCCACAGCCTTGTTGTTGATGCAGAGTGCAGCATGGTTGGGATGATTTTTCCTGAAGTCAGTGATGATCTCCTTTGTTTTATTCACATTCAGGATCAAGTTATTAGCTCTACACCAACCTACCAACAGCTCAACTTCCTCTCTATAGGCCAGGTCATTATCATCCTTGATGAGGCCCACCAATGTAGTGTCGTCCGCAAACTTCACTATGTGGTTAGTGGTAGACCTATGAACACAGTCATGTGTCATCAAGGTGAACAGCAGGGGGCTCAGTACACAACCTTGAGGTGATCCTGTTCTGAGGGTGATGAGATGTTCTGTCCAACTCTTACTGACTGTAGTCGTTCAGTGAGGAGGTCCTTGGGTTTTGTGAAAGGCGCTATAAAAATCCAACTTATTATTATTATTATTATTATTATTATTATTATTATTATTATTATTATTATTATTATAAGTCTAGCAGCCAGTTCCACAAAGGGGTGCTGAAGCCCAGGGATTCCAATTTGTTCACCAAATGCTGTGGAATTATGGTGTTAAACGCCAAACTGAAATCCAGGAACAGCATCTGCACATGAATGTTCTTCTCTTCCAGATGTGAAAGGCTCAGATGGAGAGCAGAGGAAATGGTGTCTGCAGTGGAGCGATTTGGCCTGTAGGCAAACTGGGAGGTTTCGAATGTGGTGGGTAGTCTGGAGGTGATGTGCTTCTTAACCAGCCTCTCAAAGCACTTCATCATGTATGGTGTCAATACAACAGGCCGGTAGTCGTTTAGAGATGAAAGATTTTTTTGGCACAGGGGTGATGACTGTGGTCTTATAGCATGATGGGACTTTGGCTAGATCAAGTGAGGTGTTAAAGATGTCTGTTAGAATGTAAACCAACAGATCTGCACATTCCCTGAGCACCCGACCTGGTATGTTGTCAGGGCCTGGGGCCTTCCTAGTGTTAACTCTCCTCAGAGTCCTCCGTACATCAGCAATGTCAAGGCAGAGTACCTCTTCATCCTGATGGGGAACAGCTTTTTCTGCAGGGTTGTTATTTATTGCCTCAAATCTTCAAAGGAGGTGTTTAGTCTGTTTAAAAAGACTACATCATCATCACATACAGGACGGTTTGCCTGTAATGCCTCCATAGCCCCCTCAGGCCACACCCTCACGTGCCTCACTGTAGGTTTTTCTCTGATCAGCAGGGGCTTATATGCAGGGATTAGCATAACAGATAGGTGGTCAGAAGAGCCAAGGTAGGGGGCAGGGGGACTGCTTTGAATGCATTCTTCATGTTGATGTAGGCCAGATGTAATGTGTTCATACCTCTGGTTGCACAATCCACATGTTGATGGAAGTTTGGGAGAACGGACTTCATTTGCCTGGTTGAAAGCCTCAGCAACAATGAAAACGCCTTCAAGGTGGGTTGATTTCAACTCACTGATCTTCCGATAGAGAACTTTCATAGCTTCCTTTGTATTAGCCCTAGGAGGCACGTAAACAGCAGTGATGGAAACTAGAGTAATCTCCCTGGGCAGATGGAATGGTCTGCAGATTACAGACATGAACTCAAAGTCTGGTGAACAGTGGTTTGAGACTTAGCGTCCCTGCACCAATTGTTATTCATGTAAATACACAGACCTCCACCTCAAGATTTACAGCTGGGAGAGCAGCTCCTGTCGGCACGAAATGTAGTTAGCCCATCGATGCTAACAGCGTTGTCTGGGATAGATGGTTTAAGCCACATCTCCATAAAAATTTTTGCGCAACAGTTTCTCAGTTCTCAATTTGTAGTTAATTCTAGTTGTAGATGATCCATTTTGTTCTCCAGGGAGTGGACGTTTGAGAGAAAGATGGAAGGAAGCGGCATTCTGTAAGGGTTTGCGTTTAGTTTAGCTCTTAGCCCCACGCAGCAATCGCACTTCCATTTATGGTCGCACCGCCTCTGCCTGCTCCTCTGTTGGCTAATGCTGTTGGATGGGTCCATTTCTCCGTAGGCCCCTGGGTCTTTCTGTAACAGTCCGTAGCTTCGCAACCGCTTCTGTGTAAGCATACGCAGCCGAAGTCGCTAAAAACTCGTAATTTCAGCAACTGCTTGCGATTTATATTGACTGGTTCTGAAATCCTATGTGGCATATTTTGATGAAAATGTCCAGTCCTATTGCGAGCCCATGCAGCCACAGCTGAGTAGGGCGCCGCCATCCTGGTCATTAGCTGTAACATGAACATACATTATGTAATCGCACAAATAACCGAGATTTATGAGAAATAGAATGTGCTTTTTGTGAGGCCAATAATAGCTGGGCCATGGGCTTGTGATTAAGCAACCTTAATCACAACTTTAAGAGAAGAGATTCTCTTTAAATGCAATTAATGCTACCAAGTATTCACCAGATCACCAGAATTTGGAATGTTTCTAAATTATCAGTGAACACAAAACCTTTTTTTCTATGCTCCTACCACTAATCTGAAATGACCAGAAAAAAAATAAGGCTTGGAAGAAAATGTAATATACTCTCTGCAGATGAATTCATAACTGTTTTAAACATTGTCATAATTACAGTCAAGTCTAGTGGTCCTTAAAATTCTTCAAAAGGAGTTTAATTATCTCCTACCACCAACTAGAGATTAATACACACCCATTCACCAATTAAAGGCATTAAGAATCACAGAGACAGCCTTGGGGCCAGGTATTGATGGAGAGAGATGGCGAGAGAGAGAGAGAGCTGCAGAGAGAAGGATATAGAAGAAATGTCTGTGTGTATCCATGTGACAGAGAGAGATAGAGAGAAAGAGTGAGAGAGAGAACACTGCTTCATACTCAGTAAATAAACAAAATGAGGCTGCTGTCAGCAAACCATGTATTTATCACTATAATGGCTACCTTGGGGATGGTTAAATGTTTCAAGCAAACATCAAGGTCATTCCATCGGCTAAATAACGTAATGAACTTTCGTAAATGTCTGATTTGTGTGTGTCTTAATGTGGTGGAAATGCCAGGCACCAATCCATTCTTGGTGCACTAATAGATCTAATAAGCCTCTCAGTCTAGCAAATAAGGCTAATGTATTTTGTTGGATCATTTGCCTCTTTTGCATTAAATGCCCTCTGATAAATATCATTGTGCAATACACTGTGCAAATATTGTTCAGCATGTTTTTTCCTCAAAGTCAGTTATTCATGTTTTGTACATGGACTATCAATAAAGAATAAATAATAAAGACTAATAGTAAATAATGTGATTTAATAAAGATCATACTATGAATGAGGCCTAAATTATATATAAATTCTGTTATTCTATTATACATAACTAGATTAATAGTAGTAAACCTACTGCTGATACTTAGATAAATTGAATAACCTGTACAGTGAGTATAAACCAATATATATATATATATATATATACAGTGATCAGCCATAACATTAAAAGTAATGCTGTCAAATAATTTTTATTGGTGTAATTTTTTAATCACGTTTAATTCTTTACCGCGTTGACGCATTTGTTCCAATTCCGAAATTGACATTTACATTACTCGTTTTAGGCTGCATTCTGATTGCAAGGGTCCCTAAGCTGTATCCCTGCTCCCTTACAGTACTCGGCTGTATTTAGCATGATAAATCAAACAACACTGTTCAGTCTAATTTTGTATGCTCTATGTACTTTTGAAATAAATGTGATGAAAGGTCTATGAACTGTGGGTAATGTATTTAACTTTTTAATGTATGTTTTGGTTGTCTCATCTCGTGAACTTTTGGGGTTGCTATCTTTTTGTATGTTACATCAGTTTGATGTTGATGGAGACGACAAAGGCACCGGATCCGCATAACGTACACAAACTCCTATGTAATTTTTAAAATATATTATTATTTTTCATATTATTTTTTCTTTTTTACTTTTGAATTCTCATTGTAAACTATTGTTATACTGTTATTCTGTCCCTGATAAATATTTATTTCACTGGCAGTTAAAAAAAAACAAAAAACATCTCCTTCCCTTCCATTGCAGTGGTGGATGTTTGGGGTAAAATCAAATCAGCCAATCACCTAGCAGCAGCACAACAGAACTTCTGGCAAAGTATACCCATGTTCCCTAGCCCCCTACAAGCTGAAAATACATCAATCATCTGTAATATTTCACTTTTATTAAATAAAGTCAAGTGAGGCAACATTCAGCAGTCATTTCTCTTGAAATAGTCCAGTGATAAATGGCAACAACATTTTCAATGGCCCTACAATGCCTACCTGCATGTACAGCAGAAATCAAAATGTGTTAAAACCACGATTAACCAAAATATATCACGTGATTAATAGCGATTAAAAATTGTAATCGTGTGACATCTATAATTAAAAGCAATGGCAGTTGACATGAATGACATTGATAATCTCATTATAGTGACATCTTTCAATGAGTGGGATATATTAGGCAACTGTTGGTTTTGAAGGTGATGTGCTGGAAGCAGGAAAAATAAACAAGGGTAAAGATCTGAGCAACATTGACAAGGGTGAAATTGCTAGACAACTGGGTCAGAGCATCTTCAGAATGAGATATCTGGTGGGAAGTTCCCAATATATGAAGGTTAGCCCATTTTGCCTGAACTCACAGAAGAGCTACTGTAACACAAACTGCTCTCACAGAAGAGCTACTATAACACAAACTGCTGACAAAGATAATGCTGGATATGATAGAATGGTGTCAGAACACACAGTACATCACAACTTTCTGCATAGCTAATGACTAGTCAGAGTGCCCATGCTTAACCCATGTCAACTGCCAAAGGCACTTACAGTGGGTACATGAGCATCAGAAGTGGAATTTTTTTTTTAAATGCTTCATATGACCAACTGCATGTGAGCCATTTACCTTGGGAAGAGATGGCCCCAGGATGCACTGTGGGAAGAAGGCCCATAGTGTCAATGCCCTGCTGGGAAACATTGAGTCGTGGAATTCATCTGGATGTTACTTTGACATGTAACACCTCACGAGTATCACTAGTGTCTCATCAAGACTCAAATCCACACTGAACAATCTTGACAGCTTTGTAGATTATGATTTTAAATAAAGTTAACAGCTTATGGAAAGAAGGATTGTGTGAATTCAGTGTATTTCCAAGCAGTCTGTGCCTCATTAATTAATATTTGTTTGTTTATTTTTCTTTTCACAGCTTGCTCCCATTCTTGGGGTAACTGCGTCTTAATCTGGCACAGGTTTTTAAGCTGAATTCCCTTCCTGATGCAACCTTCCCACTAACCAGGCTTGGGAGGAGCACTATATGTGCATTTCACTACACAATGGCTGGGTTGAGCACCTTGAAACTTTAACAAATAAAAAGACAAAGAAAAGTTTTTCAGTGTTTTCAATAACAGACTTAATTCTATTTGTTAAATATAAACAAATTTAAAAATTGCAATGCAATCAAAAAAAGTTGGGACAGAGGCAAAATAAGACAAGTAATACAAGTAAGACTATTCTGAAAGATTCTACAATTAGCAGTGGTAATAGCTGAGGTCATCAAGATTGAGTATAACAGGATCATTCAGCAAAGGCTTGGAAGCAAAGGTGTGTTGTGGTTCAACAATTTGTGCCAAATTTTGTTAGTCAGAATTGTCAGTCAGTTCACAATACAATGTTTCTCAGCACAATCACTGCTGAATATGTATTGTGATGATGGTGAGGAGTTAAAGGAGGTAATTTTCCACCCTTTTTCTTCTTTACTGCAAACAATTTATTTTAAAAACAAAAGAACAGGGAGACACAACCAACCAGCACACAGAACAAGGAACAACTACAAACCCAAAATGGTGGAGGTGGGAAATGAGAGGACACACAGCACCTCACACAAAGGTCAGCTGTCCCAGTGACCCACCAAGTGGACCTGGAAAACAACACGTCAACAAAAGAAGGTTACTCCCTCACAAACTCCTTAAGTCTGAGAGGGGTGCTCCTGCCACGGCAAGGCTGCCCCTGAGCCTCTGCCAGGAACGGGGTCAGCCAGTCCTTTCTGTCTGGCCTGCAGTGTGGCTTGCCCTTGGGACCCTTGGGGCTAACAGTCCCGGTGCTGTGGGGTCAGTAGTGAGTGTGCAATTAAACCATTCTACTTACCCATCACTCTGTGGATGGAGGGGTGTTGTCCAGGTCTTGTGAATGTTTAGCAGCTGGCATACCTGCCTCAGCAGTACTACCTTGAAATTTCACCCTTGGTCGCTGTGTAGCTTTTCTGGGACCCAAAACAGGCAGAAGAACTCTTCCACGAGGCTAGTGGCAGTGGTGGTGGTGCTTTGGTAAGGAATGGCGTATGCCTCTGGCCACTTTGTAAAATCCATGTTGACTCGGACAAAATGGTTACCTGCTCAGGGAAAGGCTAAACAAAATATAAACAAATATAAAAATTAATACTTGATTATGCAGTAGTTGCATACATCACGGTTTTCAAGCTTTTTTTTAATTTAAATTTCTTTTTATTTTTTAAAACTAGAAATTTACCTGGGCGCATAGCCTGACGATAAAGTTGCACTGCCTGACAAGACTCCAAATGGAGTTGTGAGTATGTTGAGAAACTGTATTTATTTCACATTTTAAAAAGTGTATTTGGGTCAGAAGTAACAGATCTTAGTAAACTTGTGAATTGTAGCTAGTCATATTTAATGAAAAACATCTCTG
>JAOVYV010000004.1:21061537-21074351 GCA_025674545.1 Hassar affinis
TCAGTTGGTGTGCAATGAATCTAAAATATATGAAAGTTTAATTTTTAATCATTACATTATGGAAAAGAATGAACTTTATCACAATATGCTAATTTTTTGAGAAGGACCTGTATATCTACCTTAATGCTGCTACTCATCCTGGCTATAAATACTTCAGCACCCCAAGTCCTTCGGGTAGGGGTGGTGGCCTGGCAGTATTATTTCATGCACATAATGCTTAGTTTATGTAATGCATTAGTTTATGTAAACTTCAGGAGACACTTTCTTTTGAATATATGGTCTTAAATGTTTCTGGTTTCCTTACTTGTCTAATGGCCACCTAATTGCTCTATGACTGAATTGCTGAGGTGCTGACTGTCATCAGCTCTTTATCTACATCTTTGGTTGTGCTTGGTGACTTTAATATTCACCTGGATTCTGTGTCCTCCATAGCTGTTGACATTTTGGCTTGAACTGCTCTACCAGTTATATTCTAAATGCTGTATCAGGTCAATGTATTGGCATTTCTGATCACACTTCTCTCTTTTCCTAAATTTACAATGGGCCCAAGGGCCCATCTCCTTCTAAGATTTTTCTCTCTCTTCTGCTGTTATGCCACTGCTGTTGACCCTTTGTCCTTTTCTGCTTATCTGAAGTCTTCTACCCTTTCAAATATCAATACATTTCTCTCTCTTGATGATGCCACTTCACGCTACAACCATGAGACTCTGGCTCCTTTGCAAGCCAGATCTGTGCCCTCCACCCACTCTTCTCCCTGGTTCACTCCAGATGTGAATTGTGTGTGCATTTCCTTGCATACTCTGATCATGTATCCAAATACAAGGCTACTTTGAATGATGCTTGCCTATCCTACTTTTTTAATGTTTTAAATGGTGCAGGTCACAATTCCAGGCAACTTTTCTCTACTATCAATAAACTTCTTCGACCTCCAACCTCACTTTTTAAGAACCGTCATATCATCAGTCTGTTGATTAAACTCTGGTTATATCCCACCTGCCCTGAAATTAGCATCTGTCACCCCCATTATCAAGAAACCGGGTATTGACAGTTTAGCTATGGATAACTTCAGACCTATTTCCAACTTGCCATTTGTCACCAGAGTTTTAGAGAGAGTTGTGGCCACTCAGCTGCTTGACTTTGGCTTAGCCGCTGAACACCAACAATGTTTTTGAGACATTTCAATCAGGTGTCTGCCCCCATCATAGCACTGAAACAGGTCTTCTCTCCATTCTTAACAATCTTCTTCTGTACTCTGACTCTGGTTCTGTTGCCATTCTGCTATTCTTCGATCTCACTGCAGCTTTTGACACAGTTCTTCATAATATTCCAATTACACGGCTCTCGTATATCAGTTTTGCTGGCACTATTCTGTCCTGGTTCAAATCATACTTAACAGATAGGCTCCAATTCATTTGTATATGGAGGCTCAAGTCTGATACTACTCCTGTTATTCAGAGTATTCCCCAAGGAGTTATTCTTGGCCCCCTGCTGTTTATCATCTATATCCTACCCCTTGGAGACTCGTCCTCATAACCTCAAATTCCGTTGCTATGGAATGTAAACATTAAACCTTCCAATTCTTTCCCACCTCTTACTCTTATGTCTTTAATTCAGGAATTAAATGCCTGGCCACATGCAAATTTCTTACAGTTAAATGCCAACAAGACTGAAATTCTGATTGCACATCCAAATCTGCCATTTCCTCATTCTCCAATTCTGGTCTGGTTGTTGGTGACACCCCTATCATCACCACATGTAACCTCGGGATTCTCTTTGACCCCTGTCTTTGATTCTAACTGCACATTAAATCTCTTATTAAATCTGCATATTTCTATCTCAGTAACATTGCCTGCCCCTGCTTGATGCTGTCTCCCATGGATGCTGAGATCCTGGTGAATGCCCTTGTTACATGAAGGCTAGATTACTGCAACTCTCTTTTCTATGGTTGACCCTCCAAATCTCTTCGCCCCCTCCAGCATATGCTTCTACAAGAGTCGTTATCCACTAAAGAAATCTACACACATCACTCCCATTCTTCAACAGTTACACTGGTTACCTGCAGTTAAACGTATGGAGTACAAAAGTCTTCTTCTAACTTTTAAAGCGCTTCATGGTCTTGCACCCTCATGCCTTGTAAAATTACTTCATCTCTACATCTCTCCACACAAACTAAGGTCCTCTGATACAGCTCTCCTCGTATTACCCAGGTTCAGTCTGTCTACCATGGGTGGCAGGTCATTTAGTATTGCTGCTCCCTCTCTGGAACTCTCATCAATTTGCTCCTGTTCCTCTTTCTTTACCTCTAAACCCAGCTTAAATCTTTTCTCTCAACACTTCCTCTACTTCTGATTAATTTTTGTCTGGTTTATTTTTGTTCTTTTTGTGTATCATTGTTTCTTATCTGTATATTATTGTTTCATTTTCTTTTTTTATTTCTTATTGTAAACCGGTCTTGGGTTTGTGTGAAAGGCACAATTATTATTATTATTATTATTATTATTATTATTATTATTATTATTATTATTATTATCTGTCTATTTACTTTTCATTCCTGGCAGTCTCATCAAAAATGATTAGTCTTAGTCTGAATTAGTTGAAAAAATGCAGCACTTCATAACAATGCACCTCTATTTCTATCTAATGGTAGAAGAGTGAATTGGGCCATTTATGAACCCATTTATAAAAAAAAAAAGAAAAGAAAAAATATATTCCTAAACAACAAAAAATCCCTTAACAAATTTCACATTTATATTTTCTCATTTTCAGGTTAGCTGGAGGAGAGATTTTGTTTATATTTTCTATACAAAGAGAGACAGAAGACAACAATGGCAAAAGGTACAACATAACTATAACATTACAAATGCAATGAATTTGAATTAAATGAACAAAGCCCAAACCAGGCTAGATTCATTATGAAAATATTTTCTTATTATCACTGCTAAACTCTGTATTTGCCCTATGGCACCCTTGGATTGACCTTATCAATAATGAGCATGATGTTCACTGCATATCTTTATATCTGCAATATCTTTACTATGTTTGCATTGTACAAGGACCTTGTTCTACAGAAGGGAGTGTTGCGTGTTTGAACAGTATGTTGCAGCCTTCTGTGGATTTGTTTGGGAATTCTTCGTTTAGCAAGTATAAGAAGCTTATACAGTTATATGCAGTGTTTTTTCCAGACAGTATTTATATTGCAAATGAACATTATTATGAAGTACATTTTCAAATATTCATTATTAGCAGGTCTTTAAAAATAAAAACTGAAAAATGCTGCAAGAGAATTCAACACCTTTGGAACCACTTTTTATTGTATTAATAGATTTAAGTCTTTTGGGGTAAGTTCCTACCAGCTCAGCACAGTTTTTGGGAGAGATTTTCACCCATTCTTCCTGGCAGATTTGCTTTGCGTTCTTCAGGTTGGTTAGATATTGATTGTTCACTGCAGTTTTCAATGGGATTCAGACCTGGACTTTGACTTGTACAACATTAACCTGTACAACATTAATAAACTCCTACATTGCTTTGGCCCTTGGGTCCATTGTCCTGCTGAAAGGGAAAGTTTTGTCCAAGCTTTAGTTATGTTTTTTAGCAGAGTGAAGCAAATTCTCTTTTAACAGCCCCTTTGCTCCATATATTCTCCCTGAACGGGTGGTGTTAATTGAAATATGGTCTGAATTATGTTTACACCAGACATAGTGCTTTGAACCTTGGCCAAAAATAGTAGCTTGATCTTGGTCTCAAAACCAATAAAACTTCTGGCAGTTGTCTGTTCTTGAGCAATGATGTTTTTTTCTAGCCACCATTCCATACAGTCTTCAGTTATGCAGAGCTCTTGAAATGGTTGGTGCAGCTTCATTTCACTCTCAGCCACTGTACTCTGTAACTCCTTCAGAGTGTTTGCCTCACTGCTGTCTTACTGCTGAGTTTTGAGAAACCTTGTAAAAACTACTGTCGGGAGACAGGTTCAGGGCTCAACTTAATGAGTTTTATTTAACAAAAATAACATCAGATTTTCACCCTTTGCACTTGAACTTTAACTCTGCTCCTCTGCACTCCTATTTCACCTCTCGCTCACTGCACACACACACACACACAGACAAAAGGGGAAATTAGAATAAACCATTTCTTTTCTGCAGCTCTGGCTTGCATTGCCAGATCTATGCCTGTTCCTGCACCTACTGCCACCTACCCCCACCTGACTCAGGCTTAGAAGCTGAATTATTGACTTTTGTTTTTACTGTTTGATGGTCCTTTCCTCCAATTTTTCTTCATGACATCTATTTTTGGCATCCTCATGAACAAACTTATGAATCATGCTCTTCAATGTTCTATTAAAACGCTCAACCAGCCCATCTGTTTGTGATTATAATTAATTCCATTCATACAGCTGTCCTTCATACAGTTTGGTAAGTGTGCTTCCAGGTATCTCATTGAATAATCCACAAGGACTAGCACAAAGTGGTACCCCCATGCTGACCATTCTAATGGTCTGACGAGGTCCATTCCAGTTTATTCAAATGGGACCTCAATTAATGTTCATCACCTGTGAACATCCCCGGAGAATGCCCAGCCAATAGAAGTGGGCCATGAGACAGAAAAGTGTTTTATACTGTCCTAAATGGCCTGCCATAGGATTATCATGAGTCACCTTGAATAACTGAATTTCCTGGAGGCTCTTAGGCACCAACAACTGTGTTTTAATTTCCTGTGTGTGAGAGTCATGTGTCACTCTTAACCTATCTTTAATCATCACAAAATATGGTTAGGATAGTGCAGTGTTGGGGGAAACCTTCTGACCATCGATTACTCCCACTTCCGCTCCAGAGGGATCTCTCCAATAGGGAATGCCTCCATGTTGGTCTGGTGTAGAGCTGACATTGAATAGGGGGACTCCACTTCCCTCTCCAGCACTGTACACATCCTGCTACACACCAGAATAACCGCCGCCTCAATACTATTTTTTGCTTAGTCATTCCTAAAATTCTTTTACCATTAGTGCTGTCAAATTAATGTGTTACCGAACATGTCAACACAATAAAGAATTATTTGCAATTTAAAAAAATAACAGCGCAAAATTTTTTAACACAGATTAAAAATTACTTAAATTGCCCAAAGCAGTGGTGGCATCAGTGAACACAAACATTCTGCAATTTACCATTACGTTACTTGTTTTAGGCTGCTTTCCGATCACAAGGGTCCCTAAGCCCTATCTCCTGCTCCCTACACACTGCACAGGGTATACATTCCCAAGGGCTCTTCATAGGGAACTCGGTCACTAAAACAGCACTATTTGGAACTCCCTGCAACGTCTTCCACATCATCAGCGGACAACTTAGGGGCCATGTCTTCATTACAGCACTCGTCTATATTTAGCATGATAAATCAAAGAACACTGTTCAGACTAATTGTGTATGCTGTAGGCACCTTTGAAATAAATGTGATGAAATTACTATGAACTGTGGGTGATTTTAACTTTTTAATCTTTTGTATCCTTTTGTATCTTTTGGTTGTCATGTAACTTGATGTGCAAAGTGCTCTCCTAGCTCATTAGCTGTCATAAGCATTGCTAAAGATTGAAAAGAACAGTGGAGAACAAAGAAGTTGTAGATCTTTTTGCAATGTTTTTGTATGTTACATCAGTTTTTGGAGACAACCAACGTGACGGTTGGCATAACACATACGCATACTCCTTCCCTTCCATTACAACAGTGGGTCTCTGAGATAAAATCGAATTAGCCAGTTATGTAGCAGCAACAGAACTTCTGGCAAAGTGATATACCCATGTTCCCTAGTTCCCTACACACTGTGCAGTTCCCTTTAAATGAAAAAAAGAAAAGGAAATAAATCATCTTTAATATTTCACTTTTATCAAATCAAGTCAAGTGAATAATGAGGCAACATTTAACAGGTGTTTTTCTTAAAATAGACCAGTGCTAAATGGCAACAAAATTTCCAGTGGCCCTACGATGCCTACCTGCATGTACAACACAAATCAAAATGTGGATTAAAACCACAATTCAGACAGTTTAAAAAATTATCGCATGACAGTTCTATTTACCATACCTTTAACTTCCTTTCACTCCATTCCTTCAGACTGACAGTCTCTTCAATGAAAGTTCAACAGAGATGTTTTCTTTGTTCATAAAATGAAAACAATTTTTTTTTATTTCACACATTTCACAAGTAAAAGACAATTATAAGTCAGTTAAGTCAGGGGGGGTGTTAAATACTGCCTTTATGCAACACAGTACAACACTTTTCATATTGTTCTTTGAAATACACACTCAGCAATAATTAATTTTGACAATGTATTTGACAATGAATGCCACAGTATGTTATTCAGCTGATGCAGATTATACATTTTGTACAAATGTATTAATTGTATTAAACATTTATTGAACTAACAAGCAATTTTTTATTCTCTTTTGCTAACAGAGCTTAACACAGATAATGTATATGCATATGCATTATGGAAAACTCTTGCAAAAGTTGAAGGTCCATTAACTGTAGGCTTATACTCATCATGTCACAGCAGGATTAAAATGATTCTTACAAACATTGAAGGTTTGTATATTTACACAACAGTATGTAACATAACGTAAATAAGTATGGTCACAACCCTACAACCCTAATTCCAATGAAGTTGGGACACTGTGTAAAACATAAATAAAAACAGAATACAGTGATTTGCAAATCCTTTTCAACCCATATTCAATTGATTACACTACAAAGACAAGATATTTAATGTTCCAGCAGATAAACTTTATTGTTTATTGCAAATATTCACTCATTTTGAATTTGATGCCTGCAACACATTCCAAAACAGTTGGGACAGGAGCATGTTTACCGCTGTGTTACATCACCTTTCCTTTTAACAACACTCAATAAGCTTTTGGGAATTGAAGACACTAATTGTTGAAGCTCTGTAGGTGGACTTCTTTCCCATTCTTGCTTGTTGTACAACTTCAGTTGCTCAACAGTCCTCGGTCTCTGTTTTCGTATTTTGCGCTACATAATGCAGCACACATTTTCAATGCGAGACAGGTCCGGACTACAGGCAGGCCAGTCTGGTACCCGCACTCTTTTACTACGAAGCCACGTTGTTGTGACGTGTAGAATGTGGCTTGGCATTGTCTTGCTGAAATAAGCAGGGATGTCCCTGAAAAAGACATTGCTTGGATGGTAGCATATGTTGCTCCAAAACCTATGTTACCCATGTTAAGTTACCCATGCCATGGGCACTAACACACCCCCATACCATCAGAGATGCTGGCTTTTGAACTTTGCGCTGATGACAATCCGGACAGTCCTTGTCCTCTTTGGCCTGGAGGACACGACATCCATGATTTCCAAAAACAATTTGAAATGTGGACTCGTCAGACCACAGGACACTTTTCCACTTTGCGTCAGTCCATCTCAGATGAGCTTGGGCCCAGAGAAGCCGGCGGCATTTCTGGTTGTTGTTGATGTATGGCTTTGATATATTTACTTTGCATGGTAGAGTTTTAACTTGCACTTGTAGATGGAGCGACAAACTGTGTTCATTGACAATGGTTTTCTGAAGTGTTCCTGAGCCCATGTGGTAATATCCATTACAGAATGATGTCGGCTTTTAATGCAGTGCCATCTGAGGGATCGAAGTTCACAGGCATTCAATGTTGGTTTTCAGCCTTGCCGCTTAATCGCAGAGATTTTTCCAGATACTCTGAATCTATTGATGATATTATGGACTGTAGATGGTGAAATTCCTACATTTCTTGCAATTGCACGTTGGGAAGTGTTGTTTTTAAACTGTTGTACCTGTGGAATGTTCCAAACAGGTGTTTTTTGAGCATTCCTCAACTTTCCCAGTCTTTTGTTGCCCCTGTGCCAACTGTTTTGGAACGTGTTGCAGGCATCGAATTCAAAATGAGTGAATATTTGTAAATATAAAATGATTTTTATCCATTTGAAGATTAAATATTTGTCTTTGTAGTGTATTCAGTTGAATGTGGGTTGAAAAGGATTTGCAAATCATCTTATTCGGTTTTTATTTATGTTTTACATAATGTCCCAACTTCACCGGAATTGGGGTTGTATTTATCTGAAAACTAAGTTATAAACTGATCAGATTAAGATTTGATCTGGCTTGGTTATAATTGCCATCACTGACTTTTCTTGAAATGACTCAATTATCAGAATCATTCAACATTGTGTTCACAAAGAGTATACAATGAACTTTAATGTCCTGTTGCCTTCGTCATTATTCCATAGGTCACATGAATGATATGGCAAAGAGAAATGAACAGAAGAGTAACAGAAGCAGGCCCTCTATTGGGAACCTGATTTCACTAATCTTTTGTCTCCTTTTCTATCGGCCTGTGTGGACAGAAAAAAAAGAGAGAAAGAATTGCAGCCGTTATGTGTTTGTGAAGTTTAGTGCTTGGCACTTTGCAGGAAGTGATCTTCTATGGGCTGGTTTGGTGATGCAGTTGTGCCAAGCTCTTCAACACAGTTTTGGCAAGCTTCAGCTCAGCCTCTTCCGAGTTGCTCAGTATGACAAAGAAAAGGATGGTCAGGAAAAGAAGATTGAAGACAGCACCGAAGAATGGAGGTCAAAGAAGGTCTGCTGCTGCCCACTGTGGGTCTTTGTCCTGATAGCACTGATGGTTTGCCTCTTTATTTTGGTTCCAGTCATTATTTTTTCATTTCCTGAGCTAAAGCCTCAAGGAGACAGAGAGAACAACAAAGAGTATGAAGCATTAGGAGGTACTACTATTGCAATCTTAGGAGTCCCTGTATTTGGAGCTGTCAGATTTATTTTCATGCTGATGAAGAACCTGATCTTTAGCCAGGATGTTAATGTCAGAAATGCCTTGGATAACAAGAAGATTAGTGAGCAGTTAGGCTTAATGTATGAAGTTCGAAAAGAGATGAGGATACTGACATGCTTTATTCACTTCATGGAGCATTTTGAGAGGCAAAAGATAAAAGTGGTGCTAGAAATCACCAATTTGGATCGCTGCACACCAGCAAAAATTGTTGGGGTCTTGGATGCCATCAACATACTTTTTACTGATGAGGAAAGCCCATTCATTTCTTTAGTTGCAATAGACCCAGAGGTCCTTACCCAAAAAATAGATCAGGCAAAGGATTGCTTTAGTAAAAAGGACAGAGCTTATGGTTTTCTGGACCGCATAATCACACTGCCATTCACAGTCCAACCTTTATGTGAGGTATCAAAGTGCAATATCTTAAAAAAAATAGTATTGGATCAGTCTGAAAAGCCTTCTGACACCCAAAGAAGTGAGGGTGAGAATTTATGTACCGTAAAGACTTCTGTTTCTTTAGAAGATGCCACTTTGTTAGAGAGCAGCCTGGATGTTGAGTGCCAAGCTACTTCAAGATCAATCAAGACTACATCCCATATTTTTGATGAGAATAAAGTGGAATGTTTAATCCGGGAAGCATTTCAAAGCATATATACATGTCACAAAAGTGGTCTTCACACTTATATGTCAGAAAATACTGTGTCTATGAGGAGGGTCACCAATTCCATTAGGGTGTCTATGATGGTCATTAATGCTCTTAATGTTGAGGGGCCCCCACCTGAAAGAGTCGCTGCTTGGGTTGTGCTTGTAGACCGTTGGCCTTGTAGACTAAGTTGGATACTTCAATGTATGGAAGATGAACATCAGATTCTGCAGACACATCAAACCATGGGTGACTGTGATCACAGCAGGACTCTGTGGAATGTGTTCAGTGAGCATAGACTAGAGCTCCATGTAATTAGAGAGGATGTGGAGAAGTTCCTAGAAAGAGATGATGATCCTGAGCTGTTTGAAATATTTCTCCGAAATGACTACAAGTTCACAGTTACAGAGGTAGATCAACTTAAAAAATATACAGTTAATCTGGACTATTCTATCAAGAATGAGCTGGCAAGGATCAGACAACTCAGCACTTTGAGAGCAGTAGGAAAATATACGTTCAACAGTTTGTCTCCCAACACTGTCTTCAACATGTCTGTAGAAGATGTTTGCAATGAGGTCAGTAAACTTTCATGTAATCTCAAATCCTTTTTATAATGATCAACATACTGTGCATATTAGAATTGATGCAACTAATTATGATTTTTTTAATACACTTTTCTTTTCACTTTTGCAGCTATCCAATATGAAATTCCCAGAAACATATGCTGAGATTGTAAAGCAAAATGATATAAATGGACAGACGCTTCTTCTTAGTGACCCGGCTGAACTGAGACAGGTCATGCAAATGACTCTTGGTGAATGGACAGCTTTTAGGCTTCATTTTCTTGGAGTCATATCAAATTATCATTTGTGTAAAGCTAAGTCAGGACCAGTTATTTCAAATCCTAATGCGATTTGCACCTCTAGTATGTATAGGAGCCATATGGAATCATAGTTAATATTGTTCCTCATTATCATTAAACAAAGAATTCAGGATTTTAAAAATCCAATTACCGGTACTTATCATTTTCCTAAATTGTGTGATTGGTAAATAAAATCAAAAGTCAGTTTGAAAATAATCAGAAAAGAAATCAGTCACTTTGACTGTGGTAAATAATGGTGGCTCACCTTGTTGCACACCAGTGTGTCACTTCCTTGATGGGAAAACTGTTGTGCTCTTGATCAAGGTAATGCCAGAATATGATAGAGAAAGAAAACATAAACATGAATGGTGAGCAAACAAAATATGATAGAAATGCTTTTTATTGATTCACATTGGTTGACTGGATTTCTAAGCACTGCCTAATCACTGTATTTCCAAGCTCTACACTGACTTGAGGAATACTTAAGGCATGATTTTCTTTTACTTGCATTACAGCGGTGATCAACTATTATTTTTGTTATGATATAAATTGTTATATTTTTCATACTTTCCACTTCAGAATGATTGGTACCTATATAAAAACAATCATGCATGCAATAATTTTCCATTTACACATCGGTAAAAATTATACTTTTATTTTGTTTTTATTTTATTTAATTTTAAGGGCTTGAAGTTTGTACATTATGCAAAGGTTTAGCACCCAGGCACATGCTGTCTTAAGTTGGTCCATGGATTTCTTTTCTGGCTTTTTTGTTTGACATCTTGTACTACATAATGTGAAATATTATTCCCTGCGTCTTTCACAGTTAATTCAGCAAAATCACCCTAGTTTGAAAGGCAGAAATCATTTAGCATTTCTGCTCAATTATTGCACAGCATGATGATAAATAGTCCATGCATTCAGATGTATTAAAACAGCTAGGTAATTAGTATCATGATGACACAAGCATAATAATTTTGTTACTGTAGACATATTGTTGATTTTGGATTTTATTTGTGTGTGTATTGTTGGCCTTCAAAATGAAATCGGTTCTTCACATTTGTTGTACTAGGACTAGAATATCAATCTAAACACTAATGATTGAGAGAAAAGAGTAAATATATTTCCTATATTTAGATTCACATATCTAAAATGTATATGAAATCTATATGTATGACAAAAACATCACCGTACTCTTCATGTAGATATTTCCAAACATCTATTATGTAAGTAGTGTTCGGCAGCCCTGTGAAAATTTCAGTTATGGATCAGATAGCAAAAATCAGAGTAAAATTTCTTAGGATGTTAGACACATGATGAATATTATGTAACAGTGATGGAAAAAAGGTTATTCAGTGTTTCTGATCCTTTATTTATTTAGTATGTCAGTTTCCACCAGTTTCCATCAGTTTCCACTTGTTTTTTTTTTAAGTTGGACACAGATATAAGGTTTCATCTAAAGGGAATGGATTTAACCTACATTGTTTTGGGGTTTATTTTTGTTTGTTTGTTTTTTAAATGGCACACTGACCTATATTTCTTTGCTTATAGGGGAGCAAGGGGAGCCTGATTTAGTATAAACCACTACTTTAAACCCACCATAAATAAACACAATTGCTTCTAATAGTTGATATTGAAATGCAGTTTGTGAATTATATGTTCAGAGGAATTGAATTTTGAATGGGCTCTGATTACATTACACCTACTGTCTCACTCCTGCTATAAGAGCTAGGAGTAGAAAAAATGAGGGCAGTTTTCCTTGTTATTTATAATTCCTCTCTTTTTGGCAAGGTTGACTAAACCTTTCAGCTGTGTTGACAGAGCAGACAAACAGAATTAAACCAATGGAGTATTCATTTCCACAAGCTGCCATCACTAAGTGGGAATTGAGGAATGTTCAGCAGTGATTCATTGTCTTGGTCTCAATGAGCCACATTTTACTTAAGCTACAGCATGTCCAGAAAATGAAAATTGCCTAATGCAATATACACACACTGACAATGGACTTATGAACTAATTAGTGCTCATGCAGGTAAAAATGGGAGATTATTATTCTGTCATGCAGTGGTGCAATTACATACTCACAGCTGCCCTGACCCAGTGTTTACAGTAAATATGCCTTTCATGGTTGAACTAAATTATATTTTATACATTAGTTGTGCTTGTAATGAGTGGGTCCATGGTTTATCATTTTTTTACATCAATTCTTCTTGTTTTTCTGTGGTTTCTGGGCTGGTTGAACTTAAGCTTCTTATTAAAAAAAGGTTAAAATGCGTTTTGTACTTCCAAACTGTAATGATGCATGTATGCATTTTGTTCCAGGGTAGACCATACCAGCTGCTTTGTTTGAGGTTAAAACATTAGAACCCTTATTATATATATATATACATATACATATACATACAGTCATGCCCGAAAGTATTCATACCCCTGGCAAATTTTGACTTCAATTTACTTTTATTCAACCAGCAATTTTATTTTTGACCGGAAACGACA
>JAOVYV010000004.1:21094488-21107533 GCA_025674545.1 Hassar affinis
ATATAGTAAGCAGGCAAAGAAATCCAAAGGAAGACAGACAGAGACAAAGTACAAATAACAAGCGGTGGCCAAACGATCAGACAAATAGCTGCTAGCAGAGGAACAGTCCAATAAATATAACACAGAGTAACAGAACTGGATATAAAGGCAGAGCATAAAAGAATTTGGTAGAGAACGACTGAGAGCAGCAGGTATATGTGCAGGTGTGCAACAAGGAATAGGTTTGTATGATGAAGAGGAGGTGGGGCTGAAGCACGCATTTGGTTTGATTCATGTTACTGAGTTCACAATTCGATTTTCTCACAATATTTTAAACAAAATAGACTGAGCTGAATAAGAGCATGATGTATGACCTGCTAGTGAGGGTGAAGCCCTCTGCTGTTCAAAAAATGCTGTTGCATACATTAGATGGCATTATAAACAGAGCGCACGTATTATTGTCCAATTCCATGATGCACATCGTCACATTTTGCATCGCGATGCATCGTGGCATGATGTATCATTACACCTCTAATAGTGTATGTCTCTTCACATGCAATGAATATATGTATATCATTAACATCTGCATTGCAAAAAGGAGTGATTGCATTTGGATGTTCCACAGGCCATAGTGTGAATGAAGTAGCTGAATTTGCAGGTGTATTGAAGTGTGCAGTCATAGGGCCTACCAGCAGTGCCAAAAATCCTAGTGTACTGGAAATTCTTGTCAGAATTGCGGCAGAAAGATGAAACTAATGGACAGTGACTGCCGGTGTGTTTCATGGCTTGTGAATAAAAACCCCTTCACTTCCAGGCAAGAATTGCTTCTAGAAGTCAAAGTAAGTCCATCACAAACAATTTCTGAAAGAACACTCAGCAGGAAACTGAACACCTGAATATCTGGAGCAGAGTGGCACACAAAAGGCCTTTGCTCACTTCTGCTCACAAGTTGCCCAGTTACAATAGACAAAGAGACACAAAAATTGGACTGTTCATGACTGGAAACATGTTATCTGGTCAGATGAATCTTGTTTCTGCCTGTATGTGAATGATGATGGGTGTCCTGTCCATCACAGACCACAGGAAGCCTTCAATGAGGACTGCGTAGAAGTTGTGCTACAAGCTGGAATGGAATTGGGTTGGTTGTGTGTGTGTGTGTGTTATGGGTGGTTTATGGAAAGTGGACCCAAGGGCATGACTCAGAGACAGGATAAAAGAGTCTTTACTGACAGAATTGAGAACAGAGAAATCCAAGGGGGCAGGCAAAGACAATCCAAAAGCACTGGCAGTCCTGAAAAGATCAGGCTAGGGTAGATCAGACAGACGCAAAAATACAAAAAAAAAAAAAAAAACAACTAGAAACTGTTCAGATATCTCAGGTAGACAAATTAGGTTTACAAGGGAGAAATTCCAGGCAGAGCACTAATCAAGCAATGCATGGTGGAGAGACAGAGAAGGTGTGCACTGTGGGCCCCATGACACTTTCTAAAAATGCAATAAAACCTAAACCTGGAATTTGATACATCACTTAAATTTTTATTTAACTGATAAAAGTACAAAGAAAACATTTTTTTCTCTGAAAACAGTGTTTTCTCTGACAAACCTAATTATATTTTGTAAATATAAAAATCAATAGAATGTGGTGCCAGCAAAGAAATAAAAAATCAGGACAAAGGCAAAATAATACTGAAAAATAACACTGTTATACAAGTAGCACTGTTCTGGACAATTCCACAATTAGCAGTGTAACTGGTAACAGGTCGTGGTTCACCATTTTGTACCAAACTTTGTGAGGGAATTGCAAAGAATTTAGTTCTTTCACCATCTGCAGTTCAAAATATCATGAAAAGGTTCAGGGAGTCAGGGAAATCTTGGTGCATGAAGGTCAAGGATGCTGCTGAATGTGCATGACCATCGAATCCTCAGGCGGTATAGTTTGAGAAACCTGATACCCCATAGCCACATGGGCTTGGGAGTACTTCATTGTCACTTAACACAGTCCACCACTGCATCAAGAAATTCAAACTGAAACTGCATTATGCAAAGAAGAAGACAAATATTTTATGCAGAAACAACAGGGGAGCTCTCTTTGCCCAAAGGCATCTGAGATGGACTGAAAGACAGTGGAAACGTACTGTGGTCAGACAAGTCCACATTTCAGCTTATTTTTGGTAAAAACAGACATTGGATTCTACATGCCAGAGATGGAAAAAGAGCAAGTTTGTGGTCAGACAAGTAGCCAGATGGTGGTGCAGTGGGTAGTGTTGCGGACTTGCAGCAAGAAGGGCCCTGGCTCGATTCTTGGATAGGGTGACCTAGGGCCTTTCTGTGTGCCATTTGTAAGTTCTCACTATGTCTGTGTGGGCTTCCTGAAGGGGCTCCAGTTTCCTCCCACAGTCCCAAAACATGTATGTAAGGTGAATTGCAGATACTAAATTCCCCCATCGATGAGAATGAAATACTATCTGTTTCTGTCTTGAATGTAATCACTATGTAAAAACAAGAGTCCATGTTTCAGCTTGTTTTGGGGGAAAATGGATATTGATGTCTATGTGCCAAAGATGAAAACGTCCACCTAGATTGATCCAATGAAAAGTGCAAAAACCAGCATCTCTGAAGGCATAGGGGTGCATCATTGCCCACGGCATGGGTAATCTGCATAGATGTGAAGGTAGCATTGATGTGGAGGCTTATGTTGGTGTTTTGGTCAGGCATGCTGCCATCAAGACAAGTTTTTCCCCCAGGAACTCCATGTCTGTTTCAGCAGACCAATGTCAGGTCTCATTCACAGTATTAAACAATACCTGCTAACTAAGTGCAACTCACTTTTCCCTTCTAGGGCCAAACATAAGTTAATTACTTTTATATTTCTCAGTTACTCATTTCACCTGCTTAGACAGATAGAAGACACTTTGGGTGAAATAGAACAGTCAATTTTGACTCACTATGTTTGTGTGCTATAGATCACCCTTCATTCTTTTTACCTGAGTGATGTGAAAGAAGGTTTGTCTGGGATGGTATGCATTTACTATATTATTGAAAACATAGTAAATGCATGATTATAGTGCCATACATAACTGGAAGCTTCAGGAACACACAGATGTACTGTATGCCATTTGCACAACAGCTTGCAAAGATAGCCTTCATTAAAGATAGGCCTCATTAAAGTTTCATTCCTGCCCCATTACCAGTGCATTATGGCTAGCACTTGATTTTGTGCAGGTGCCTCTGCTGCCAATTTATGTGTGATCTGAGAAGAGGAACACGAGAGGCAATCAGGGAACATGAGGTGACATTGCTTTTCATTAAACTTTATTGTTGATGTGTCAAACAGCCTCCTTTTTAGGTTGCATATCTCTGATTAAAATGAATATGACTTACAACGAGTCACTTCAGGCTTAATAAAATGTGCATGAAACCTTGTATGATCGGCTAGTTTACATATCTAGAAACAATTTAAAACATATTTCACTTCATTGCATTTGTATATGTCACACTTTCATTTGTTAGCAAATAGTAGTAGAAAATGTGCAGTGCTACTAAAATGGTTGGGTTTTATGTTATACCCTTTTTAGCATGCATTGGAAATGTACATACTCAAGGCATCTGTCAGTATCAGTCATTATATTTATGTTCTCACATATTTCATGCATCAGTCAATTTCATGTTTTTTTTTATTTTCACACCCTAATAACATACAGTAACATTCACTTCAATGGATACATTCTGTAGATGATAAATGAATGAACAACTAGATCAACAAAAAGTACAAATGCACTGATATAATTGAATTCTTTAACTGATAAATAAAAAAATCATGATACATCTTTCACTGGCCTTTCAAGATGGCCTGATTTTAGAGTAAATGGAAGCTTGAGTAAATATCCCTGAAAGCATTAAAAGATAATGGAAATTGTGTGCTGTGAAGTACACTGGGTTTTTCTGTGGTAATTCCATTTTGCATTAGAGGTTGAGGAGTCAGCACTTAGTCACACAGCCGCACTGATCAGCATTCACTAAGCACTGGAAACACTAAGCACAAAAACTCAAAACCCACACACACACACACACACCAAACACTACTGCTGGTAGCCAAAATTCTGTCAGATACATTCAGTATAGAGCTACATCAAAACAGAGACAAGGTTCTGCATGTACTAATAATATATACAAGGTGCTGAAAATCTATGCTGTGTGTGAGAGTATATGTGGTTATCTCTATTTGTCAGGGGCTGTTTATCATGGCACATTGTGCAGTAGCTTGCACTTCATCCCAGCCTGATGATTTCCCATGCTAGAGAAAAACAACAAGCAAAAAGATATAAATGCCAACTTAATGTTAAAGTACCAACAGATAACCACGGAGGAATCTGCAGAGCCATACACAGTGCACTGTGACCTAAAAAATAAATAATTTGCTGACATGGATAAAATGACATTAACTAAATAATAATTTACTAACATTGGTGGAAGAGTATTCAGATCCTTTACTTAAGTAAAAGTACCAATACAGGAATTTACAAAATACAATAAATGTCCTGGATGGAAAATCCTGCGTAAGTAAAAGTATGTATCATTTATTACCAGAAAAAAATGTAGTTAAAATATTAAATTAAAAGTTTGGTCAATCTGACTGATATACTGTATTTTATATAAGACACTAATAATGAAGCAACAGTGTGTCAGCTAAGCAGTGCAGAGCTAGTTTGAACTACTTTATATACAGTCTTGTATACAGGGACAGCAAAACGTTTGAGGGGTTGTGAGATAATTAATCTTAGAGGAAAGATCTGATACACAGATCTGTTTTGGACTTTTTCCTCTAATCTTTGCTTTTTGATGAAACATTGGACCATTGAAATGTTAAAAAAAAGTCACTGTTTGGTAGAGCTGTAAACAAGTCATAGACATCTGAAATGCGATGGAGCTGCTACTTGTAAGATGTCAGATGTTAATATTTAACTGTGTTTTGTACTAGTGCATCTCAAACAATTTGAATATACTGGAAAAAGTTATTTTTTTAAGTCATAATTTAATTTGAAAAACGTAAACTGTCATTTTTAGATTTATTACATAAGAAGTGAGATATTTCTGGCTTTTTAGTGTTCATTTTGCTCATTATGCCTTACAGCTCATGAAAATCAGAAATCCAGTATATCAAACAGTATATATACTGTGTGACGTGTATCTCTTGGTCTAGTTCCGCACATGCAACTACAATCATGGGGAAGACGCTGACTTGACAGTTGTGGAGAAGACAATCATCAACACCCTCCACGAGGTCACAGAAGGTCATTGCTGAAAAGGCTGGCTGTTCACAAAAGAAAGATTCTTGATTTTATTGATTTGAGATACTGGATTTCTGCTTTTCATGAGCTACAAGTCATAATGATCAAAATGAAAAAAGAAATCTGCCTTGACACACATTTGCAAAGCTGCTTTGAGGCAATGTCCATTGTTAAAAGTGCTTTAGAAATAAAATTAAATTGAATTGAATATGAACTTGGGTGACATCCCATTCTTAATCCATAGAGTTTAATATGATGTCGGCCCACACTCTACTGGGAAGGCTTTCCACAAGGTTTAGGAGTGTGTTCATGAGCATTTGTGCTTGGCTCGCAGTCTCCTGAAAGATGTTCTGCCAATTGAGGTCAGGACTCTGTGCAGGCCAGTCAAGTTCTTCCACACCAAACTCACTCATCCATATCTTTATGGACCTTGCTTTGTGCACTGGTGCACAGTCATCTTGGAACAGGAAGGGGCCATCCCTAAGTTGGGAGCATGAAATTGTCCAAACTCTCCTGGTATGCTGGAGCATTAAGAGTTCCTTTCCCTGGAACTAAGGAGCCGAGCCCAACTCCTGAAATACAACCCCACATCATAATCTTAAACATGGCAGAATGCAGTCAGACAAATACCGTTCTCCTGGCAACTGCCAAACCCAGACTTGTCCATCAGATTGCCAGATGGAGAAGCATGATTCGTCACTCCAGTGAACACGTCTCCACTGCTCTAGAGTCCAGTGGCGGTGTGCTTCACACCACTGCATCCACCTTTGCATTGCGCTTGGTGATGTAAGGCTTGGATGCAGCTGCTCAGCTATGGAAACCCATTCCATGAAGCTCTCTCTGCACTGTTCTTGTTCTTGATCTGAAGGCCGCATGAAGTTTGGAGGTCTGTAGTGACTGACCCTGCAGAAAGTTGGCTCTCTCTGCGCACGTTGCTGTCCTTCCCAATTGCTTCCACTTTGTTATATACCACTGACAGTTGATTGTAGAATATTTAGTAGTGAGGAAATTTCACAACTGGACAGGTGGCCAGGTACCACACTGGAATTCACTGAGCTCCTGAGAGCGACCCATTCTTTCATAAATGTTTGTAAACACAGTCAGCATGCCTAGGTGGTTGATTTTATACACCTGTAGCCATGGAAGTGACTAGAACACCTGAATCAATTATTTGGATGGGTGAGTGAATACTTTTGGCAATATAGTGTATTTCTCGGGATGTGCAATGAATATAAAATATATGACAGTTTACCTTCTTCAAATTACATTATGAAAGAAATTACCTTTTTCCACTATATTCAAATTTTTGCACTAGTATTTTAAAATCTTTCTATATTATCCATTGTCTGAAACTTCATCCTAAAAGTAACTAGTCACTAAAGCTGTAAAAGAAATCTAGTAGAGTAGAAAGTACAATATTTCCCTCTGAAATGTAAAATACAAGTATCACAAACTTGTACTTGAGTAAATGTACTTAGTTACTTTCCACCACTGCTCACCAATATATCTTGGTCCTATCAGTGTCCTATAAACTAGCTTCAGTTGTGGATTTCTGTTATGCATTATCTTAAGAGCTATGAAGTTTTAATACTACACTGAACAACAACTTTATAGGAACACCTATACACCTGCTTTTGTGAAAGTAACAAATCATTGAATCATGCAGCAACAATGCAATGTATAAAATCATTCAGATACAGGTCAAAACCTTCAGTTAATGTTTACATGAAACCAAAAAATTGTGATCTGAATGACTTTGACTCTGCCATGGATGTTGGTGCTAGACATGCTGGTTTGAGGGTTTCAGAAACTGCTGATCTCCCAATGACACCTCATTGATGAGAGCGCTCAGGGGAGAATAGCCTAACATGATGGCTATGGTAACTCAAATAATTACTTGTTCCAACTGTATTGAGCAGCAAATCATTGCATGTCGAACAGCATGTTGAAGCTTGAGGTGGATGGGCTACAATAGCAGAAAACCACATCAGGTTTCATTCTTGTCAGCCAAAGAATAGGAGCTTACAGTGGCCAGAGGGTTTTCAACACTGGGAAACTTGATATTGGAAAAAGACCAGACGACATTTTTTTCCAATCCTTAACTACACAATTTTTGTGGACTACTTAAATAGAAAACTAGAAAAAAAATACAAAAAAAAACAAATTATCCTTTATTCATCTATGTAAGCTATGTAATTTGATTAGGAGGATGGCCAAATGAAAACACCAACGCTTATATCAATGCATCCACGCTGCTCTGATTGTACATTAATTAATTCCCTCAACCTAGCTATTTGATTTGATTTGATACTGTGGACAAGAATTTGAATTGGATAATTAACTCAAGCTTAAATAAGATTTCGGATCAATTGCAGTAGCACTCACAGAGGTCTTGCTTGGCGACCTTAATGGATCATCATATTTTAGTAGAGCTACTAAAATTATAACTGAACATTGTCAACTCTGGCTCTTAGGCAAACAATAAAAGCCTTTGAGGAGACAGTAATTACTGCATCCAAAGCTGGTCTGGTGGGTTATAATGACAGCAAAATGAAGAGGAGCTGAGAGAATAATTACTTTCCCATCTTTTCAGTCTTTCAGTGTATATACACTGTGACACTGTGGTCATTGAAGGTTGGCAGAGACTGAATTAAAATGGCAAAGACTGAATCCAGTGTGAGAGAATTTCACCTGCTTGCACCTCCTGTGATTTCCTATAGACATAGTGGCTAATTTTGCAAGGGATGTATGTCTGAGGTGGGTAATGAAGCCATAATGCAGCTAATAAGCCAGCTTGGCAAGATTGCTGATTCTCATTGATAGGTAGCTTATGTTTATGGTTGCATTTTAATGCTGTATACAGAAACATGAAAATAGGATTTGTCCTAACTCCACGTGGATGTTATTGGTTACACAGCAAATGCATATTGTATAAGTTTAAAGCAAGGCTTCGAATGTAATTCTTGGCAAGGGTGCATCTAATGGACATGGATATTTATTAAAAAAAAAAAAAAAAAAAAAACACAAAGCAAGAAACCAGTATAGCATTACAAATCATTCTTATTGACTTCTGGATATTGAGAAGGAAGAGAATGTAGCATGACCAGGCTATAAAATAAATCAGTTCAAAATTGCCAGTAAGGCTGATCTAAGCAGCTTCGAAACTCTAGGATTTTCTCAATAATGAATGAGACTTCAGGAAATGACAAGAAATGCTCAGAGACAGGCGTAATTTTCCTCCTGCTTCACTTCCCTTCTCCATACCTGACCAACTCACACCAGGTAGTGTCACTGTTTTCCATATAGCACAGCTTTCTGTGGGTAAAGCATTGCTTAAAGTCATTAAAAATATTTGATTCAGAGATTCACCATATGTATCAGCTACCTGCTGATAAACATTCGAGGCATACTGCACTTGCGGGGATAAAGCCGAACAGATGGCTGATGTCTTATTCGTGGGCCTGTGTGTTGTATTGTGTTAAACTTTCTGATGAATAGAAGGAACAGAGCTATAATGCAGACGGGTGAATTAAAGAGGGCTCTGAGCAGAAAGGGAAGCTCCTGATAAATTGGCTGTTAACTTGATACACACTGCAAAAACTTGGTTTCCGAGCAGCAGGGCCTGGAGTCTGACAGTCACAGTGGCGACAGAGGGATTGTGTTAACGACTCTGAGTGTTCCAGTAAATGTTATTGGTCAAATGCTGGGCCCATCAGTCGTTTGTGTACACACAAACAAGCACAAACCCACACACAGATAATGATCCAGCCACTCATATTTGTCTGTGTGGCTGTGTGCATATTTCTGTGTGACAGTCAATAGAGTGAAGAGTTATGGATGGAGTTAACCAGCATTTTTCATGCCCTCATGCATGCATACATGCATACACAGACACACCATTCCTTTTGTTGCAGTGTCTTATTACCTGCATGAAACTGTTCAGACTGTCTTACCCAATAAAAAAAAACTACATCTTTAATTCATGCATTGTGTTATGATGTGATTAGGGCCACTCTCATCAACACTTGAACGTTTTATAGATGTTGTTCAAGCACAGCAGCTCGGAAACTGGGGAGAATCAAAATGCTATCATACAGAGAAATGAGACTATCATTACACAGGGCATTCACTCAGGACTGCAAAATATCATTAAAGGTTTGATTATAATTATGCATCACAGTTTGAATAATGATAGTTCATAATGGAAACTGATTGTACGCATTTCAGATAGCATGTTAGGACAATGGCTGAAATGCTTTAATATTATGAAAAACATAGTAGGTAGGACCTGAGCTGACACTTTTATTTAATGATTATTTTTTAAAAATATTTGTTTCTTTGTTTGTACCATTGTTTGGATCCCCATGGTAGTTATTAATCTCTCAGCTCTTGATGTGCAAAGAGCCACAGAGGGTCTCATTTATTATATAAGTCAATCTGCTATAAATAGTAAATGGAGTGAATTGAGCATCGGTACACAAAACCATTGGTATTCAGAATGTAGATGGAGCTCTATTTCCTTATGCTTCCACACTTCACTGCTCCATAGCAACAATTAGTGATACACATGGAGATATCATTAAAGCTGCGTCCATTGCTGTTAAAGGGTCTCACTACTGGAAATGATAAGTCCTTAATTTCCTTGCTTTTGTGGAGGAAGTCTCTATGCAAATGAAAATCATTCAGAGTACCTGTCGTTAGGGGAAAAAAAAAAACTTTGAGAGTGCCAGTCAGCTGGTTTGACCTTCTATAGCTGATAGATTCAGAAGCACTTTGCTTGCACAGCTGATGTAGAAAAAACTGATAAAAAAAATATAAAAATGGTATAGGCATGGGCAGCAGTGTGGTGCAGTGGGAAAGGCTGTCGATTCCCAACTTCATAAATTGCTACACTATACATAAACATAAAATGCTGAAAACTTGTACATATGGAGATCATTGAAACAGTACTTAAATAATTCCAATTACAATAAATAATGTGAATTAGGTGCATAGTTAACATGGGTACTATAGCTAGTGAAATAGATCAGACACTATAAAGTATAGCATCAGGCAAGGTCCTCAGCACTCAACATCCCCTTTTCCCCACTGGGAAGATTTGAAGAGCCTAATGGCTCTGGGGACAAATGATCTCCTAAGACTGTCTGTTGAGCAGCTCTGTGACAGCAACCTGGGACTGAATATATTCCTCTGTTTCATTATGCTGGATTACATATAATTACTTCTTTTTCTACAAAATGCTCATCTATATTCAGTCCTGGTGAGCTTTTCTCTATCTTCAGACAGAAGGGCGAACTGAAGGGTGGATAAATTTCTTCATCTAAATTCTGAGAGCCAAAGTCATTCTGATCACTTCAAGTGGCTGAAAACAGCACAACAAGGCTGCGCTTGAAGGAGATGGAGGCTATTGGGGAAAAGCCAGAAGCAAGCTGAAAGTGTAGGTGCAGGGGAGAATATAGACATTATTTTGTGTTAGAAAATAAATAAAGTATCTAAGAAATAATAAAAAAAAAAAAAAATAATAGAAGGATGCAAAAAAACAATGTGTAGTACAGTGTGTACTAAGTGATCTACAGTATATGAAAAAACTCAAATTAACGCATTAAAGAATTGACCATGATTTTAAAAAAATTAACGCCACTACAATTTTTAACGCAGATTAAACATTTGTTAAGTTGCACAAGTCTGCAGCGCTGTCAATGAACATAAACATTCCAAAATTGACCATTACGTTACTCTTTTTAGGCTGCATTCCGATCACAAGCTGCTCCCTAGGGGCACTCATGGTCTTGTGGTTAAGGTGTCTGACCCATGATCGGAAGGTCCTGGGTTTGATTCCCATGGCTGACAGGACTTGAGCAAGGCACCTAACCCCCAGTGGCTCCCTGGGCACTGTGGCTAGGGCTGCCCACCACTATGGGCATGTCTTTCACTGCCCCTAATGTGTCACACCGCACAGATGGGTTAAATGTGGAGGTTCAGTTCTGCAGTGTGCTCACACTGCACAGGGTACAGAATCACAAGGGCACTTCATAGGGAACATCATCAACAGTGCATCTTGATTACAGCTCTCGGCTGTATTTAGCATGATAAATCAAACAACTCTGTTCAGACTAATTTTGTAGGCACTTTTGAAATAAATGTGATGAAACACCTATGAATGAATGAAATGTTTTGGTTGTCAGGGTGTTTGGTTTGGTTGGTTTAACTTTGTGCACAGTGCTCTGATCTCTTGTGTACAGTGTTAGGATCTCCTAGCTTGTTAGCTATCATAAACATTGCTAAAGTTGAAAGGAGCAATGGAGAACGAAGAAAGAAGTTGTAGATCTTTTTGGGTTGCTATATTTTTGTATGTTACATCAGTGTAATGAGCGACGGAGATGACATAGGCGTCCACATAATACATACGCAAACATATTTATTATTATCATTTTTTTATTTGCTTTACATGAATTTTGGAATTATTATTGTTATACTGTTATTCTGTCCCTGATAATTGCTTATTCCTCTGGCAATTAATAATAAAAAAAGTAAACTGCTTCCCATTAGGGGGTTGGGTCTAACTGTAACTGGCAAATCATGCCTATAGGATTAACTTTATCACAGCTACTAAGCATTTCTTAAAATTAGTTCCAACAAAAATGAACTGCCATATTATACTTGTTACTTAGCTGGATCTTACATTGCCTTAGACTAGTCTCTCTTAATTTGCTAGATCCTAGAAAAGGTTGTAGCACAGCAGTTATACCTATATAGAAAAAACATTCATGAAATCTATCAGTCAGAATTTAGGCCTCATCATACCACAGAGACTGTGCTGGTTAAAGTGATAAATGAATTATTACTGACCTCCGATCAGGGTTGTGTGTCTTTGCTTGTGTTACTTGACTTTAGTGCAGCTTTTGACACCATCGGTCATACTATTCTCCCTCTCCTGGTTCAGGTCCTATTTGACTGAACATCATCAGTTTGAAGATGTTAATGGTGAGTCCTCCAAGTATACTAAGGTCAGGTTTGGTGTACCACAAGGTTCTGTTTTAGGCCCATTGCTCTTTTCTTTATATGCTACATCTGGGTAAAATCATCTGTAAACATGGTTTCAGCTTCCACTATTATGCTGATGATACACAGCTGTATGTCTCAGCAAAGCCAGATCAGAGACACCATCTTAATAAAGTTGAAGAATGTGTAAAGGACATTAGACCCTGGATATGAATAATTTTCTTCTACTGAGTTCTGATTACACATAAATAGTCTTACTAGGACCACAGGCAGCTAGAAATAAGCCTTCTGATTACATAGTGACTCTGGATGGCCATCAATTACATCATGTGCAGCTGTAAAAGATCTTGTGATTGTTGACTCCAGTTTTTCATTTGAAGCTTCTGTAGAGACTATTACTAGTATAGGCTTCTTTCATCTTAGAAATATTGCTAAAATAAGAAATATAATGTAACAGCATGATGAAGAAATGTTATTTCATGTTTTGCTAGCTTTTGGTTAGATTGTAAAGCCTTGCTATCTGGATCTCCCAATAAATGTATAAACAAACTCCAATTAATTCAGAATGCAGCAGCCAGTACTTACTAGAACCAGAAGATGTTAGACAATGAAACTGAACCACCTGTCAGTTTAGACCACAAAAATGTATTAGTATGGTGTAGGGCCTCCTTTTGTGGCCAATACAGCGTCACTTTGTCTGGAATGACATATACAAGTCCTGCACAGTGGTCAGAGGGATTTTAAGCCATTCTTCTTGCAGGATAGTGGCCAGGTCA
>JAOVYV010000004.1:21178571-21193348 GCA_025674545.1 Hassar affinis
CCATAAATCTATGTGATTCAATTACTCTTGTAAGTCGCTTTGGATAAAAGCGTCAGCTAAATGCAATGCAATGTAATGTAATGTAAAAAAGTAGGTCCCCCACGGGATCTGGGAGGGAACGTCGCACAGTCCTCATGCTGATGTTTGTTGAGGCCCGAGTATTGAATTCCGATGTTACTTGAGGCAGTGTCGCACACGTGAAACGTGAAACGACTCAGCGTCTTTTAGTGGCCACGCTGCTGTCGTCAGTTCATCTCACGAGCTCCAACTATTAAACTGTGCTGAAAATTAGAAGCTTCCATAGATGCTTATCACTTTATATATGCACTGGTACATACCAATGATGTGCATATGTGCTGTTGCTATGGATTTTGCATAGGCTCCAGTACCAGTTTTTCTTGTACTTCAGTATATATTCTTTATTGTTAAGCCTAAATTAGCTTATTGATATATACAGTATCATCAAACTATACAATTAAGAAGTCAACACACCTGTTAAAATGGCAGGTTTTCGTGATCTTAAAAAAATGAATAGAAGATATTCAGAAGAAAAGAAGATACATTTCAGAACATTTTCCACCTTTATTGTGAAATTGCAACATATAAATTCAAAACAGTAAGAATAATTTTAGGGGGAAAAAATAAAACATATAGATGAACCTGGTTGCATAAGTGTACACCCCCTTAATCTAGTACTTCTGAATCATTTTTAGATTTGATCACTGCATTCAGTCTCTAAGTCAGTCAGTTTGGCACATCTTGACATGACAATATGCTGCCATTCTCCCTTAGAAAAGCATTCAAACTCTGTCAGAGTTGGCTGGGCATCTCCTGTACATGGGCTTGGTCAGGTCCCCCACACATTCTCAACTGGATTTAGATCTGATTCCAAATCTTTGATCTTGTTTTGCTGGAGCCATTCCTTTGTTATTTTGGTGATGTGTTTCAAGTCATTGTCATGCTGAAAGGTGAAAGCCCTCATTATGTTGTGCTTATAAAAAAAGCCTTAAGGTTTGCCTCAGAATTGCTGGGTTTTTGGGGGCCTTTGATGATTCACTGCATCCTGATACAAAGCCCAAATTTTCAGCTAAAGAAAATCACATGATGCTGCCACCTCCGTGCTTCACTTTGGGGGATTTGTGTTGTCTTGGTGATGTGTTTTGTTTTTGTTTTGTTTTGTTTCTCTGCCAAGAATATCTTCTGGTATTATGGCTGAAAAGTTTGGCCAACTTTGGTCTCAACAGGCTATGACATATTATTCCATTTAGTTTTGAGGGTGTTTGGTGTATTTTTATCCAGCTGTAGCTGCATTTGCATTTTTGTTTTGTTAAATAGCCAAGAATTTGAATTTGAGAGACTGATTTCACATGCAAGGAGGAACTAGGACTTCTAGGACTAGGACTGCAATTCTTTTAGTGTTGCTGTAGGCCACTTGGCAGCTTCCCTGGCCAGTTCCCTCCTGGTCTTATCACCAATTTCAGAGAAAAGTCCTGTTCTTAGTAATGACACTGCGGTGCTATACTTTTATCCACATACTTTTCTTAACTTTTTTGTTGTCTTTACAGTCTTCTGTGGTATCGCTTTTTGATATAATCCTGATTGATATTTTTCAATATTGAGATCCAGCGCCTGCTTTGAAAGCTCTTTGTAGCCTGTGACTTTTCCGGTTGGATGTTACCAAGAAAATGTCAGGAAATTCCTGTAGGAACAGCATCTGCCACTTTAACCGAAGGCAGGCATATTGAAATCTTTAGTTTAGTTTTTTTTTTTTTTTTTTTTTTAAACATATTTGGCATGGTTTAACTTTCTTTCATTGCAAAAACCTGCTATTTTAACAGCAGTGTGCACACTGTTTATATCCACTGTAGTGATCTATAGGCTATGTTAAATACTATATACTATAATATCTACTATACAGTAAACACTACACAACTTCTATAAGTATTCTCATACATAAAAAGTGTATTAATAATACTTAGCGGCAGTAAGAATGTCTTAAGTGACTTTTTAGACCATTTTAGAGTCTTATTACTTGTTGGACAAAATAATTTGTCTTGAATGGAGTACTTGGCCCAGATGCTATGTATCCTTCTTCCAAATGGGAGAAAGAATGAAACAAGGAATAAGAGAGAGATATGAAGAGGGAAGAGACAGGGAAAATGAATAATGTGAGGTAAGAGTGGAAGACAGTGATAAAGATTGAAAGGGCTATACAATGGGGAAATGAGGAAGGTGAGAGAAAATGAAAGGATGAGGTGGGTTTCATCAGGGGGGAGTGTTAGGGAATGATAAAAAGAAAGAAGAAATGGACATTAAGGAAGATGAAGAAGGCACTGATTAGGGAGGAAAAGAGGGGGAAAAGTTGTTGAGAGGCAGAAGGAAAGTAAGATTAAACATATAAGACTGGAAGGGGAGTTAGAGTGGAAAAGGGAAAAGAAGAGCGAAAGTATACATAAGGGAAGAGAGACAGGGATCGGATGGAAGATGTATATGAAGAAGAGGTGGTTGGATTTTCATTAAACTAAAATTGGAATGGGTGAATGAAGAGAACTGCAGGAAGGAGAGGATGCAGGAGAAAGTGGTGGAGAGAGATTGGGGTGGTGTGAACAAGTTCAGGTGGTGGTGTTAGAGTGAATGAGTGAAGTAAAGACATTAAGGGGGAATGGAGTGAACAAATAAAGGTTGGCATGTAGAGATCAGAGGAGCAAAGGAGAGCTGTGAGGAGAGAGGAAAAGAAAGAATCGAAGTATGGCACAGTTAGAGAAGTTAGGTGGGAGGAGTTAGAGTGTGAGTGAATGAGGAATGTGGAGAGAGAAATAGAGGAAAGGAAAAGGGTTAGCGAGAGAGATTGTATGAAAGATACATATGACGAAGTGAAGACTGAATTTTGTAGAAGGAAAATTGAAGATGCAACTGAAGATGAATAAGTGCAGAGGAGAGATTTTGGGCAATGCATTGAATGAGTGCAGAGGAAGGACTAAGAAGGAGTGGTGTTAATAAAGGAAGGGGAGTGGATAAAGGTAGGACAGGTGTCTGTGGAAGTGAATGAGAGTGATTTACAATGAGTGGAGTAAACAAGTATAATGAACAGTGTCAGTCAAGGAAGTCAGGCATATGTTTACAGTGACATGAATCCTACATGCTCACACACTCATGTTTTAACACTGTGCCTGAAGCTGTTGCTATAGCAACCCGTCCTCACACAGTCACACACTAGTACAGAATGCAAGCACAAGGTCTTTTCACAAAATTGCCTGCTATTAGATGTTTCTCTCCGAGTGTCTGTGATCCTTGTGACATGCAAACATGTAACGTTCTGTTCGAATGTTTCACACATTATAAAATCTGTGACTGCTTTCTAATGGAGTTAGTGTTCTGGTCTTGTGGGTCACAATAAGCAGTATGAGGTATGTTTTTTCTCACCTTGCAATGTAAATTGTGGGTCCACCACTGATGCTGTCTCTACTTCCCTCAAAACTAATACTTGAACTCAATGGCCTGTTCAATGGTGAGTGAAAAGGAATTAGGGCAGGGGTAGCTCAGTGGTTAAGACACTGGACTACTGATCAGAAGGTCATGAGTTCAAATCCCAGCACCACCAAGCTGCCACTGTTGGGCCCCTTGAGCAAAGCCCTTAACCCTCTCCTGTTCAGTTGTATAAATAAGATAAATGTTAGTTGCTCTGGATAAGGGTGTCTGCCAAATGCCATAAATATGAATAAATATAAAAAATTGTGATTAGAAATCACAAGCCAAAATATTAAGAGTAGCATGCTGTTGTAATACTATGAATCAGTATGTTTACATCTGTGGCATTGAACAATCCTGAGTCTCCATGCTAGTGCTATTATGTGTAATTCAGAACAGTCCATGGGTACAGTACCCTGACCAATACTCAGGAAAGCAAGGGGTTCTAAACTAGGATAATTTTGTATTTTATTAGTTTTGCTCCTCCTTGTTTGTTCATTTGAATGGCAACACATTTGTGCCATCTAGCAAAGAAAAGTTAATAAAGGTGTTTTCACACTTGGTACGACTTGGTGTTTTCAACATGGTCTCAGGTGGGTGAATCAGCTCTTTTTTGGGCATATGTGAACACAATAAATGATCTCAGCCCCCTTTGAAAGGACCCACAAGTGAACCGTACTCGGACCACCTCCAGAGTTTTGTTTGTGGTTCATTTTGTGGTCACCTTGATATGTGTATTGTGAAAACACTGTGGTCTCAGTCCACTTCACATTTGCTTTATGGATAGAAAAAATGAGAAATGAAAAATTCATATGGCTTTCCATGGGGATCAAGTGTTCCCACAGCAAAGTCAGCAGTGTTAGGTAGCTGTATTTCTGTATTTCACTTCAATTGTCTTCTCTTCTCTCTCTCTCTGTTCATAAACAGCCAAATGATAGCATCACGTAAAGTTATACTACAGATTATAAATTTGGTGCTTCCAATTTCCCAACAGTTTGGAAAAGGTTTAGGATAGGTTTGGGCAAGTAGTGTACTTGTTCACAAGTCATTTTATGCAAGTCCAAGTCAAGTCTCAAGTCTTTGAGCTAGAGTCCAAGTTAAGTCTCAAGTCTCTTATGGTTGTGTCATCTGTTACACATCCTAATAAGGCAGGGTAATAACAGTCAGCTTTATCAGACATTTCCTTTATTGCTAATGCTCCAAATGTTAATGTCTCTATTTGGAAACTATGATAAATAAAATTAATTGTTCACAATAAAGGTTGAGTCCAAATCTTGAGTTCAAGTCAAGACTCAACTCAAGTTTAGGGGCAGCATGGCGGCTCGGTGGGTAGTGCTGTTGCCTCAAACTAAGAAGGTCCTGCGTTTGACCCCCAGAAAGAGTGGTCTGGGTCCTTTCTGTGTGGAGTGTGCATGTCCTCCCCGTGTCTGCGTGGGTTTACTCTGGGTTCTCCGCTTTCCTCCCACAGTCCAAAGACATGCAATTTTGGTGAATTGGAGACTGTGTTTGAAAGTTGAACTTGTGTACTGAAGGAAAAACTTGTGTGCTGATGTACCCTTGTGCTTGTCATGAATAGCCACTGATGCTGAAATGATGTTAAAAACCAACAAACAAGCAACTCAAGTTTCAAGTCACTGTGTGCAATCTAAGTTGTACTGAAGTCCAAGTGACAAATTTCAGTCTCAGGTATTTGCAGAAGAACATTTCATAACATTTGTTTAATAATTCAGAGGCTAGGAGAGGCAAATATTATGCTTCAATGAGAATTCAAGGCCACTTTTGAAACCACATTCTGAGCACAAAGTAAGATGTCCAAATAGTATACACAATAGGTGTACCAACAATCTATTTAGTAATGCTAGCATGTTATTAAATAAAAACAAGGACTTGCTGTTAGTTATGGCCTTTGAAGCAATCCATACTCTCTTACTCTATAACTAATTGTTAAATGCTCCTACTATTCCTCAACTTGGTGATAGATAGCCTTTTCTTTCTTTGTGTCTTTCACTCTCACTAATCGCAGATGATGCAAAACCCCAGTCCAGTGGTAGACAGACTTCGATGGTGTTAGGCAGTCTGCTGGATGACCATCTCTGGCATTCTGTCCTCATAGAGCGTTTCAACAAGCAGGTGAACTTTACAGTGGACAAAGACACACAGCAATTTCGCACACAGGGCCAGGAGGACTCTCTGGAGGTAGACTATGAGGTGAGAATTGCCATGCCACAAAGTATTGAATTATTGAAGTATTGCCACACTGAATTAAACCTATTCCACACTGTAACACCCTTATGATTAAGGCATCATCCAGAATAATCAGTTGATAATTGAAAAATCTTTGCAAAAATGATGACATTTGTTGCCAAATCTCTGACCATTAATGCTGTAGTATTGTGGAAAACTGTTTACTTAATAGAGGACACCCTTTTATTTAAAAAATGAAAGGGAAAATTACATATCTGAATACCCCAGCAAGTAATGAGTGAGGGGGGCCTATGTTTTAGGCTATGTCCAGAATAAGGCAGCCATCTTGAAAGCTGCCATATTGGATCAAGGGCAAGTTTTCCTATGGGAAGGTGATCATGTAGCATATCATAAGAAGACTAGATTTGTCTCAGGAATCAATTGCCACAATCAGTTTTGCAATATCTCTTGTGGTTCAAAAGTTATTAGCACAGACATGCAACAACAACTGGGAATGTTGCCTGTGATGCACAGCTATTTGATGTGTTCAGTGTGCTATCCTTGGTGCTGAACTATTGGCTCCTGCACCTTCAGCTGTTCAGCACCAGGAACAGCGTCAAATAGCTGTGCATCACAGGCAACATTCCCAGTTGTTGTTGCAAATTTCTATGTTGATAACTTTTGAACCACAAGAGATATTGCAAATCTGATTGCAGAAATCAATTTCTGAGACAAGTCTGGTCTTCGTAGTGAGAAAACTCATTAGAAAATCTAAATTCCCTCTAGCATGCGACTGGAGAGTGTTTGTCAGAAGGATTATTCATACTCAAATGTAGAGCATGCAACATGTTGCTTGTTTTTTTTACAACCCATTTACCTAGGAATTAAGCTTATTTATACATTTACAAAATGTATATACATTTATTTATATGACTTTATATTTATAATGTACTGTTTCATTAGCCTCCCCTGCTACATGGTTTATGCCTTCAAGTTTTAATGGAAACTAATGATTTTTAAAAGATTTTTTTATGATTTAATATAAATTTTGTTTAAAACAAGGTAATGCTCCCAATGACCATACATGTTTACCTGCATAAAGAATGATCTTTGGATTTGGTTGCATCAAAACAGAAACAAAAATTAATAAGAACAGAAAATCTATCGCTCTGTTAAAACAAACCAGGAGAGTAATTTAGCCTTCTTCTGCTACCCTGCGACTGCCAGAAGAGACACAGTGGTTAGAAAGGCAAACCCATGATAACAATTTTTTTCCCATAACCAAATTACACCACAGACAGGCAATGACTACTTAAATGACTAATTTATCCTACCATGCAGCATGGTTTATAGCCTCTGTTGATCAGGGGAATGAGGGTCTAAACATTAAGCATCTCAAGATCACTAAGAAACTGCATGCAGCTTGCTTCTAACAGATTATTGCTGTTCTTTTTATTGACCTTATACTGCAAGCATTTTCAATTTATCTTGTAAGTTACAAATAAAATACATTGCATATGCTGTCTTTTAAATAAAAGCAATTAAATCATATGTATGCTGCCATGGTGTTAAATTGACCAGTTTTTCTTCCACCCTGTAACTGTAAACACTGATCAGACATGCAAACACGCTTGCTTTCGTAAAATAGTGCTTTATTCTCTCTCGTCACAGGAATGCAGAGCATACGAACAAAAACTCACTGACAGTTAAATAGTGCTTGTGAACTCCACTGACAATTTCTAAAGCAATCATGAAACACTTTGTTACATATCGATTCCATTAAAACTGCAATCAGCAAAAAGTGGAAGGAAAAGGAAACAGTGCTGAAAAACTATTAACATAGAGCCTTTCTCTCTAGCCTGACCAAATTGTCTGTTGTATAATTGTATACATTGCAATATAAAGGGGTAGTAATATCAAGAGCCACAAAAAGCCTTCATCCATCCATCCATCCATCCATCTATCCATCCATCCCTCTAACTGTCCATTCACTCATTCACTTATCCATCTATCCATCCCTCTATCCATCCACCCATGCCTTTATCTGTCCATCCATCCATACAGGCATCCATCTATTTGTCCATCTATCTGTCTATCCATCTATCCATGCATCCATCTGTCCATTCAATCATCCACCCATCTGTCTGTCTGTCTGTCTGTTTATCCATCCACCTTTCCATCCATCCATCCATCCATCTGTACATTCATTCATCCACCCATCTGTTTGTATGCATGTTTATCCATCCATCCATCTATCTATCCACCCATCCATTCTTCCATCACTCTATTTGTCCCTTCATCCATACATTCATCCATCTGTCCATTCATCCATCTGTCCATTCATCCATCCTACCATCCATTCATTCATCCACTCATCTGTCTGTCTGTTCATTCATCTGTCTGTTCATCCATCAGACCCTCCATCCATCCATCTATGCATGCATCCATCTGTCCATTCATTCATCTACCCATTGGTCTGTCTGTCTGATTATCCAACAAACCATCCATCCATCCATCCATCTGTCCATTCAATCATTCACCCATCTGTTTGTCTGTGTGTTTATCCATCCATCCATCCATCATCACTCTATTTGTCCATTCATCCATGCATTCATTCATCTGTCCATCCATTCATTCATCCACCCATCTGTCTGTCTGTTCATCCATCAGACCATCCATCCACCCACCCATCCATCTGTCCATCCATCCATCTGCCCATTCATTCGTCCACCCATCTTTCATCCATAATTATTACTCTTCTTCAGAACTGTGTATGTTCATAGGAAAATAGGAAAAGAAAAACACCTTTTACCTTTAACAGGATTCTTGTCTACTATAAGGGCTCTGAAAACTATTTGTCTCTGAAAGTAAAGGATTCATTGTAAATCATAAGAGGGCTCTTGGCCTTTGAATGTTTCACAAAGGACATAGGAAGTGCAGCTTCAAATTGTAGTCAAGGCAGTTGTTAGTACTGCAACAAGAGTACTGCAGCCATTTATATAATATACTTTCAAAGATACATTAGAAATACTGGAATTTGCAGTATTGCCACATTTTGCATCTCATTTCCTTAAATATGTCTCTTTTTGTTTTCATTTTGTTTGCATTTTTATTTCAGCTCCAGTTGAAACATATCAGTTTAACTCTGTCTCATGACCTACATAATATACAATCTACCTCTAGATTTCTTACCTATTCTATTTATGAAAAAACATCACCGTTTAAATTTTTTACAGTGACAAACGAGATAATCTCACTATGCAATGCATCTGATCAGAACTGAATTGATTAGACTTTCGCCAGCACACACGTTGCTATCCAACAACTTCATCAAAGCCTGCCATTCAGTGGAAATCACAGTCTGCCTTCATTTACAGCTGCATTTATTTAAGGAATCTCACAAGACACAGCTCAATTTAGCACTGGGGAGAGAACATTTCAATGAAATATCTATTAAATCTACCAGTAGCCACACAGACTCCATTTATTTATTTTTTAACTTGTCTTTACTCTCATTTTAGTTTTGAAATACGCACTCAATGCTCACTTTAATAAGAGCATCTGTGTCTCTGCTCGTTCATGCAGTTACCCAATCAGCCAATTATGGGCAATAGTGCAATGCATACAATCATGCAAATACTGGTCAAGAGCTTCATTTATCATTCATGTCAGACATCAGAATGGGGAGACTCCAGGTTCCAGACTGCTACATACAATGCATCTGATCACAAACTGAATTGATTAGAAAGCTATCCGACAACTTCCTTCATTCACCGTGTTTGAAAATCACACTTAGCAAGCAAGCTAGCAACCTTTAGACAGACTACCTTCATTTACAGCTGTGTTTATTTAAGCAATCCCACAAGAGACAGCTCAACTTTGCACTGGTGAGAGAACATTTTAATTAAATGTCTATAAAATCTACCAGTAGGTTTAGTTAAGTTTAGCGGCGCTCATTATTTTCTCAAACAGAGCCCTATTATTTGACTTCGGTGTATCTTTGCGTTTAGCATCTTGACACTTCCCTGGCATTTGTACACGTGTGTGTGTGTGTGTGTGTGTGTGTGTGTGTGTTTTTCGATTTAAGCTTAGTTTTGGAGGAATCCCTCTGCCAGGCAAGCCCGGGACCTTTCTGAGGGAGAATTTCCATGGCTGCTTGGAGAACCTGTACTACAATGGAGTTAATATCATCGACATGGCCAAGAGACGCAAACCTCAGATCTACACTGTGGTAAGATTCCAGGGTTTTCTACATTTAGCAAATTGTCACCGTGTTGGAAAGGGTGATTATTGTGACAGATACAACCTTGCATTAATCTAGCTCTGCTGTCATACCAAATTGTAAACACGTTTGAGGATACTGTTTTGTAAATGTATTAAGGATCATCTTGTTGTGCCAGTTAACCCATAGGTAGTCACGTATCTATACACGTTCTGCTTAATTGCAGTTTTTCCTGTCATTACAATGCCAAGTTGAGAATAGTATGTGTGTGAGAGTGAGAGAAAGAGAGAGAGAGAGAGAGAGAGAGAGAGAAAGGTGACAGTTGCTATGCGCATGTAAACGTAAAAGTCATTTTCTGTGTCTAATTAACTGAAATACAAAAAAAGTGAAGGAAGTGCTCTTTTTCTTTCTTTCTCTCTGCTGTTCTCTTCCCCTCGCTCTCTCTGTCTCTCTCTCTGTCTTTCTCTCTCTCTCTCAAGCAGGTCTTTTTTCTTAACAGTGACATTACTTATTACTTTCTTAGAAGCCAAGTGGCAAGTAATATTGTTCCACAGCTTTTAAAAGCTGTTGATCCTTTAATTTGTTCCAAGATCAAGCACTTATAGGCGTGCCCTAAATTTTGCCATTTCTGCAGTCATTAGAAACCTGCAGGCAGTTTTATGTACTTAATTACCAACCGTGAGAAAAGTTCAGCAAATATGTAGCCATAGAAAAATAAAGGGCAAAGAGCTAAAACACTGACACTTGAACTGTATGAAGAGTAAATGCTGTGACACTGACCACCCTTGTTCTATTTTTTTTCCCCTATGACAGTCTACTTTATACCCACATGCCGCATTCCACCCACATCTTCCTCTATATGCCTTTGCTTTTTGAATCCTCTTAAGAACGTACACCTTCTAACCATATTGCTGTCACACCGAGACGGATGTCTGCTCATCTCAACAAATGCCCCGCCTGCACACTTCATTCCTTTCACTACCATTCCCTGGTCTCATGTTCATCACCCACACTTTTATATTTCATTATGCTATGTTTACGCTTTCATTTATCTTCTCTACATTCTCTACCTCAGGGTAACGTGACCTTCTCATGCTCCGAGTCGCAGCCGGTGGCTGTGACATTCTTAAGTGTCACCAATAGTTTTCTGCTTTTATCTACCGACTGGGCAGCAGACGGTCTGTCCTTAAGGCTTCAGTTTCGCACCTGGAATCGGGATGGTTGTCTGCTTACTGTCCCACTGAGTCAGGGCCTGAAGACATCATCTCTCACGCTGCAGTTCAGTGGAGGGCTTTTCCTGCTCACCCTGAGAGGAATCCCACAAGACACAGCTCAGCTTAGCACTGGTGAGAGAAAAAAATGTAATTAAATATCTATTAAATCTACCAGTAGCCACAGAGATACAATTTATTTATTTTTGAACTTGTGCAAAGTTGTCTTTACTCCCTCCCTGTCACTTTGATAGGAACATCTGTGTCTCTGCTCATTCAATCAGCCAATTATGTGGCAATAGTGCAATGCATACAATCATGCAAATACTGGTCAAGAGCTTAATTTATTATTCATGTCAGACATCAGAATAGGGAGACTCAGGGCTCCAGAATGCAAGCAAAATGAGAGATCGTGGGTTCAAATCAGGCGATCAGGTGCCCTACACATGGCACATGATGTGAATGGGATTCGCGTCCTCCAAGGTCAAGGATACAGAACGTTATGAAACGATTCATTTAGCTGTTATGTTCCGTAGTCTATAGCTGATTATATATATAAAAAAAAATTCAGCATAGAGAAGAGGAGGCTGGTAGGGAGAGATGAGATGGGCAATTCTATTTCTCTTTCCTGCATTTCTATTGGTCTGTGCCAGATCGTGACAGATCAAATAGTGTGAGAAACGGAGAGAAATTAATGCTGTCATCTCATGGTGTCAGCTCAAATATGGGTTTAAATGTTAAATAAAGTATAAATATTAAATAAATATTGTTAAATCTTGACATGGTTTAATTCTGAATAATTTAATAGTGCCTTATTATTATTATTATTATTATTATTATTATTATTATTATTATTATTATTATTATTACTATTACTAAAAATAATAATGATAACACTAAAGATATTTTATATCAATTATCCTCTATTTATGTATTTCTAATGTTTACATTTATATATTCATTCTTTCCAGCTCATTTTACATTCCTGTGTGATTTTTATGTAAAAGTGCTTAAACATTTTGATATGTGTCTTTCCGTGCACCAGGTGCAGGTTTGTGTGATGGACAGTGGCACTCAGTGGTGTTAGAAGTCAAACGTCAGCAGGTCTCTCTGACCATTGACAATCAGAAGCCAGCGGTCATGGAGATTACTCACCTCACCAACAGCTTACTTGCAGCCACTGTTAGATTTGGAGGTACGCTTTAATAAAAACAGCACAACAAGACTTACAAGAACTACAAAAGGTTCCTTGCATGAGCACAAGGTGTTTTACTGTGTTTTAAAATGAACCTTTTGTAGTTCTTTTGGCTTCTGGGTTATGTCCTGCTTATTTGATCCAGAAAACTTCAACCAGGTTGATTTCAATTGATTTCATGCACACAAATGCAACCGTATTGATAATTCATTCCAGAGTGACTTCTTCTTTGACAAATTGCCCTGACCTACTGGCTGCTGGGAAGAAAATTAGTTATAAATCACCCCAGAATTGCAGAATTGAATTGGCCTAAGCAAAAGAGACCATTTTCTCTTTAGCTAAATTAGTTAATTTGCCTCATTTTTTGTATTACTGATTATATACACAGGGCACATGTTTTTATGTTATCAATAATTATTTATCATAATGCAAAACTGCTTTTCCTCCAACACAGATCCACAGCAGGTAATTTTCTTGAAGTGGACTTGACATGGGAACAAAAATGATGTAATGGCTATAGAAAGAAAGTAGGCAGAGAGAAAAGGCAAATTAACACAGTGCATGTTTTGTGACATATTTATGGTACCACCTGCTATTAATATATGACCATCAGCAGATGGTTATTCAGCAGAGGATACATGGAAGGAACAAGCAGAGATGTCAGAGAGAAAACACAATGGTCTCACAAAAAGAGTGACTAAAGTGTTTTTGGGGAAGTCCATCAAAAGTTCAGCCCCATGTTAATGTTCTGCTCGGCACATTTCAGCAAAGAGAACTTTAACAACTTTGTGCCATATCAGATGGTCTTTGCTAAAAAGCTGAAATTGGAAAATAGAGCTGTGCCAAGTCTGAGTCAACTGCCAATCTGCAAGCTGTAAGGAAACTGTAAATGCTCTACTGGATTATGTAAGTGATTTCTCCTTTTGGACGGATAGTAAACTTTTGGTTGACTTTGCATAACTTTAGCCAGTCAGCTAACATTTACATTCTTTCCATGACACTAAATATGGGCTTAATCCCAATTCCCCCTCTGGCCCTGCTACTTGGCTCTTCTCTTCTGTGGTGTGCACCCTCAAGCCATCCAAACGGAGCATTTTCAGTTGCAGACTCCAAATGGAATGATATAAGAAACTCCCCAGAATGTTTTGCAAACTAAGATACTGTAACATGAAATATGGCTATTGGTACAAGCAAAGAAGCACATAAATATAAGTATATCTTCACAAATAACCATCGATTTCAAAAATACACTGGGATATCATAATGTAAAATGCTTCACAAGAAACTTCTTGTGAACAAGGACAATTATTTCCATGTCCTATGTATGACAGTGTCCTGTGTATGAAGCTTGAAATGTAATCCAGCAACATATTTACTGCACTTTCCCTCTCTGATATCTAATATAAGTGGACAACAGAAATGTCTGTGGGCATGACTACACTGAAATAGATAATGTGTGACTACTGATGATATAATGATGGGTGCCCCATTTCCCATGTAAAGACTTCAATCCCTACCCTTGTAGTTCCATTCTGAAGGGTCACTACACAGTTGAGGATACTCCAAAACTAGGTGTAGGACCAAAGGATAGGAATTGGGATTGTTCCTTTGCAGTTTGACATATGTAGCTTGTTGGGCTACATAATGCAAAATGCTCCCGCAGCAGTTTTTTTATTAGCACCACTTACTTTTCCAGCCTTTTGTTGTCCCGTCCCAACTCTTTTGAGATGTGTTGCTGCCATCTAGTTCAAAATGAGTTAAAATCTTTCACGAAATTGTAAAATGTCTCACTTCATCTCACATATGTGTTCTGTGTTCTATTGTGAATAAAGAAAGGGTTTATGAGATTTGCAAATCATTCCATTCTGTGTTTTTTTTCACAACATCTCAACTGTTTTGGAATTGGGGTTGTATGAATTTAACTGTCTAAATATGTAGACAGTACTTTATGCAAAATAGGCTATCCAACATGTGGCTTTCCAAGTGATATGATGGCAAAACAGTTTGTTTACTCTTTACGCCATTGTCTGCCAGGGTAGTCAGATTAGGGTTTCAGACCATGCTAAAACAGCATGAGACAATAGAACCAAGGCAATATTAAAAAAAAGAAAATAACTTAAAATTGTTCTGAGAAATCTTTCCCCTGTCAGCTTGGAATCTGTGAGTGTGTTTCTGCTAATATCTGCATAAACTGCTTTGTCTTGTACTGTTGTTATTCTCAATGTAGGCTTTATTTGGTAATTTGATTTATTTCCCTTCCCCCCACCCAATGTTTAAATTGACCTTTTAAATATTCCAGGCTGTCCTGCATCGCAGTACGAACAGTATGGCTGTGAGAAATCTAGCATAGGATATCAGGGGTGCCTTCGTCTTGTCTTCATCAACAACCAGCCTATCAACTTCAGCAGAATTCAACAGGAGAAGCAAGCAAACTTCAGCCAGCTCAGTTTTGACATCTGCAGTATCCGAGACAGGTCAGACTTTTGTCAAAAAGTGT
>JAOVYV010000004.1:21204719-21214816 GCA_025674545.1 Hassar affinis
ACACAAAGACTTCTTGAAATAGAGTCAGAGTGTGAATCCCACAGCCCCAATCATTTTGGAAGGGAGATGTTGCATGTTGCTCTGCTCTCTACATATACAAACCCTTATCTACCTGGACTATGTATGTACCATAATTGTCATTAGACACCAGATAGCCTCCCTTTCCAAATGGAGGATTGATCTTGCAGTTCTGTATGTTACATGTAGTTTAATACCAAACAGGTGATTAATTAAATGTAATTAATACAAAATTCGCAATATGAACATTCAAAGTGGGATGAACAGTCTGTATTCCTCATGCAGAAATATATCCAAACAACACTTTTTGAGATTTTTAGTAACAGGAATACACTGAAGTACCAGAAAAACTGGTATACCAGTTAATACTTGGTAGGTCCCACACGGGATCTTGGAGGAAACGTTACACAGTCCTCATGCTGATGTTTGTTGAGGCTGTTACTTGAGGCAGTGTTGTACGCCTATTGTGTGAAATGATTCTTGTCAGCTGACGCTGCTCACGTTCACCCAGATTCTTTTTATGCCCATGCCGCTGTCATAAGTTCCAGATTTTTCCAGAATTCTTGTAGTCACGGTACACCCTTGAAATGCTCATACATGAAAATCCAACCTCTGAAATGCCATGACCCATTTCTCTAGCTACTAAAATTGGTTGAAAATCTCAAAATCCTGATAACTTGCCATTCTCAAGGCGGAAACAGATCTAGAAATTTCCATAGATGTCTATCGCTTTATATACGCACTGCCGGATGCGACCAATGATGTGCATAGGTGGGGTTGCTATGTATTTTGCATAGGCTCTCATACCAGTTTTTCTGGTACTTCACTGCACTCTGATTATGAGTGTAAGCTCATTGTAGTACACTGAACGATGAACTGTTAAATGTTATTCAGCATTTTTTGACAATAATTTTAGGTTGGCCAGAGAACTTTTACACTCCACCAAACAATCAAACTTGTCATGCTAATAATGTCAGAGCTGGAAAAGTGCTCAATTCTAAAAATGGCAAAAGGCCAAGTGAAAAAAAATGTTCCTTTAACATTATTTAGCATTCAATAGGTTTACCACTTTTTACAAAACATTATTGTGGATCCACTATGAATAATAATACAAAAAACACTAGCACATGTGAAAGTGAATATTTCATACTGACATTCGTATGTTCTTGCCAGAGAGTATTCATACATAAATTGTTATATTATACAATACCATCAGAAAGTTGCAGCACAGATGGAAATGTGCTATATTTCCAGATGGCACTCCTCTGTCGTGGTGGCTGGACAGGGACGGTGTTAAGAGGACATACTGGGGAGGCTCGCTGCCTGGAGTTCAGCAGTGCTCCTGTAGCCTGGAGGGCAACTGCAGGGACATGAACTACTTCTGCAACTGTGACGCAGACCAGGAAACATGGTAATCTGTCCGCATGTACATTAATAAACCAAGAAAAGAAAAGAAAGAAGGACCTTTCCCTTAAACAAAGTGCTACAGGTGCTTAAAAATTAGCACAGTCATGTAAAAATCATTCAGTTTTGTTGTTCTTTTTTTCAACTTACTGAAACATGTCTGTGGGTGAGCTTAGCAAGGTAGTTTAACTTCACATGACCACTGTTAGCACATTTTCAGCAGCTGGCAGATCATACAGCTCGGTTCTCACCAAAGACATTTTTCGCCTCAGGCTGCAAAGTGACTCGGAATTCTTCCTTCTCACTCATTATTCCTTCTCTCCTACTCTCTCTGCAGGGTGAATGATACAGGCCTGTTGTCTTACAAAGACCATTTACCGCTTAGCGAGATTGCCATCGGAGACACAAACAGAACAGGCTCACAGGCATTCTTTCAGATTGGACCTCTGCGCTGCTCCGGCGATCGTGGGTGTTCTGTTTAACAATTCAAGGATATATTTGTTACTGAATTAATTTTCATGTTCACAGCTGTTTTTATTTCTCTAATTGAATGTATAAGTTATTTCATCCTTTTCCCTTCCATCTCTGCCTCAGGATTCTTATGGAACTCTGCCTCCTTTTTTTTGGAGTCCTCATATCTGCATTTCCCTACACTGCAAGCTGAGCTCAGCATCGACATCTCCTTTTATTTCAAGACCAGTGCTGCTTCTGGTCTCTTTCTTGAGAATGTGGGAGTACAAGACTACATCAGGCTAGAGATGAGCTGTGAGTATAAAAAACAGTACTGCACACAGGAACTTTTGGTAACTGTTGTTCTTGTTACAGAAAGTTACACAAAGTTACAGAACTGTGCTCTATTTTCTTGTTGCTGCATGTTACATGTTCGAGATGTACATGTATTTACACTAAAGTGCCAGAAAAACTGGTATACCAGTTAATACTTGGTAGGTCCCCCACAGGATCTTGGAGGGAACGTTGCACAGTCCTCACGCTGATGTTCTTTGAATTCCGAGACGGTATTGCACATCTAGCGCTTGTCACAGTACACCCTTCAAATGCTAATACTTTGCTTCTACCTCTAAAATGCTATGACCCGTCTCACTATTAAACTGTTAAATGACCCGTCTCCAATTATTAAACTGTGTTGAAAATCCTGATAACTTGCCATTCTCATGGCAGAAACAGCTGTAGAAGCTTCCATAGACGTCTGTCGCTTTATATACACGCTGCCAGACGTGACCGATGACGTGCATAGGTGGCGTTGCTATGCATTTTGCATAGGCTCCAGTACCAGTTTTTCTGATGTTTCAGTGTATTTTCTGTATTTTCTGAGTTCTGTATTATTGACTCAGTACAAAAACAATTTATAAACAGTATAAACAGTATTATAATAATATAAACAGTAATTTTCGAAAAAAACAAAATATTGTGACATTTTTTGAATGTCAGTAAAGTAAGCAACATATTATGCAAGAGTTCTCTTTTCTGACAAAATATTAATGAATGCTCCTGGGTTTTACATGCAAAAACAAAGGAAGCAAGTCCCCACTATTCCAAGAATCACCTGGCACCATTATTTACGAAATGGTCATCAGACCAAATACAGACGTTGTGTAGTTTATCACTGTTATACTGCATGTAGTAATGTTTTTACTTTTAAGCGGAAAGATTATGTAGTACTGAAAGATTATGTGTACATCTCAGGGAGTTTGTCCTTGCCACCCTGGCCCCTGGCTTCATTAGGCTTATTGGGGATAACATTTAGGGATTAGATTATAGAGATGATTAAACCATATTTTGATTGATTTGATGTGATCCTAATTCCTTTTTTTCTGCAAAAACTGCGAAGTAGTATTCAATTTTTTTAAATTCCCATTTTCAGGGGTTTTATGAGCTAGAAGCCCAAATTATGTAAAAATAAACAAATAAATACTTGAAATTGTTTAAATTGTGGGCCCTGAATCTATATTACTGTATATATAGAATAGACTATATACTGTATATATAGAATGTGTACTATGTACTGTATATATTAGCAAAATTTGAAAAAGCATTACATTTTCCAAAATTAGTACTAACTATAACAAATTAGCTGTTGTCTGGTTTAAAAATACATATAAACGACACATAAAGGAGTACTCGCCTATTGTACTCTTCCTAGCTCCATCAGCAGTCGTGTTGACCTTTGACCTCGGCGATGGCCCAGTGGTCCTGACAGTCAGGTCACCGGTGCGTCTGAATGACAGGCAGTGGCATCAGGTACGAGCAGAAAGAAACGTTAAAGAGGCATCGCTGCAGGTCGACCTGCTGCCCATTCAGCTGATTGAGGCAGCACCTGAAGGACAGCACAGACTCCAGCTCAACGGCCAGCTCTTTATTGGTAAGAAACTGAAAGGTGGACTGCAGAAACCTTTGCATTTAAAGCTTCATACCATGCAGCAAAACCTGAAAATAATATTTTTAGTATATTTGTATTTCTAAGTCTGGGGTCTGTATTTTGTATCTGCTTATTTTCTTGAATACAGCTGTGAATTATTCTATACTAACAAAGCAACAAAGAGTGACTAATGCATTTGATGTCCTTTGCTATAAAATATATCAGGAATGAAAGACCTTCCAATGCTTAAACCACAATCAAATCTTTCCATAATACAGAGACCCTTCTGGAAAATGGTAAAGATCTTGTATGGCGAGATGGTGAGAGGGGTTCTACATATTCAATGCAATCTTTACTACAAGATAAATTCCCTCCAGATACTGTATATGCTTTTCAGAAAAGCCATTACTGGTTTCTATATATCTCCAAAAGCTTTGCAAAACCTCACTGACCTTCTCAAACCCAAAGAGCATCAAAGATACTGCAGATCTACTGGAGGCATAAATATGAGCTTATTGTGTGCATTTTTCAAAGTTTTGCCAAAAAGGTTTTGTGTGCTCATGCACAGATTTTTCATTTCACATCCGTATCCGTATACCATCCCTGTGATTTATAATGAACCGAAACCTTTTATATAGGCTTCTGATATGCAAGCAGAATGATATCGATAAACATCCTTCTCCATAAACTGTGCAGGGGTTTAGTTAATAACTTGGCTTATGACTCAAAATTACTGCTTCATTATGTTATAATGAGTCCTCTAGCTTTGAATTTGATTTCATCTCTTTGAAGAATGAGTTAATTATACTGCAGTCACTTGACTTCTAATAGATTTGATGGTACCAAACGCATATTTGAAGAGATTTTGCTCTGGAATAGGCGATTGAGACTATTTTTGAGTCTATAGTTTATTTTCGACAGAGCCAGGACTGTTTGGCATGCACATCTAATCCCGATGAATAATTTATTGCCAGCTTCCAGAAAATTGGCGTGACAGTTCCTGATTATGTTGTCATTTTATGTCTGTGAGATTGACATACAGTGAAATTGCATTCTGTTGCTTGGGGCAAAGAACGAAACAGTCGTCTTTCAAAAGATCGCAATCTGCATATGGTTTTGCATTGAAGATTATCCTTAGGAATTAATAAAGGAATTAATAAAGCCCAAATAAACATGCCACTATTGTTAGCATAACCACCTAACAATATTGACTAGCTAACACTGACAACGAAAGCTGGAAAGCTCATGAGCTCTTTGCTGATGTGAGAATACTCAAGAATGCCTAATTTTCTTAGTAATGAGCTCTCATGAGGTTTTAAGCTGACCCCGTGTCTGTTTTAGGATTTAGCTTGCATTATGTATGCTTCAATGAAGACGGTTCATACAGGAGATTTTTCTGGATTTAAAATCTAAATTTAAATCGACACTAGAGCTGTATTGAACTGCTATATTGAACAGGCATTAGTAAATTTATTTTTTCCTGATTTTTTCTTAATTTAATCTTGGCCAATTCCCATCCTCTGATTAGTTCCATATCACCTGACAGGTACCAAGCAGGGAAGGCAAATGCTATCATGTGCTTCTGTCGATGCTGTCCATAGCTTTTCAAACTGCTCTTCATGCAAAGTAAGGGGATGGTCTAACACACAGGGAAGACATTGCTATCCACCCACTTCTGCACGCATGAGCTCACAGGCCCTCAGATCGGCTAGTTTTGCTTAAGCCTGTTGCTATAAGTGTGCCATCTCTCCCTTGAACAGTTTGGCTTTCTTGTACTTCCAGCCTCAGGATTCAAGCTTTTTTTTGTTGCGCCACTAAGGAGCCCTTCATTAGTAGATTTCTAAGTTAATAACCATTCATGCATACACCTATATGGCAGCTATATGCCTTTTCATTAAAGAAATTATTTGATATCATCTCTCAGGAGGAGCACCTACCACTCAGAGGGGTTTCCTAGGCTGCCTACGTGCCCTCAGCATCAACGGGATGAACTTTGACCTTAACGAGCGAGCTAAGATGACGCCCGGCATGAATTCAGGTTGCCCGGGTCACTGCAGCAGTGACGGCCTGTGTCATAATGGAGGAAGGTGCTTGGAGAACAGGAATAGCTACATATGCGACTGCACACGAACCGCTTTCACTGGAGCCTCCTGCAAAACAGGTGAGAAGTGTTACGTCTCAGAATAGGATTTGAGTTTTGTCTAGGCATAGTGCTGGAACCTGTATCTATGGGTTGTATTAAGAGTTGAGTTAAATGCACTAAATGAGGATTTAATACATCAGCAGTATACAGACCATGGGCAGAAGTTAAATGAATTACATGTTTTATACTGGGCGCTTCATTAGGTACACCTTGCTAGTACCAGGTTGGTCCGCTTTTGCCCTCAATTAAAAAAAACTGCCTTAATTCATCAGGGAATAGATTCAACAAGGTGCTGGAAACATCCCTCAGAGATTTTGGTCCATATTGACATCATAGCATCATGCTGTTGCTGCAGATTTGTCAAATGATGCAAATCTCCATTTCCACCACATCTCAAAGGTCCTGGTGACTGTGGAGGCCATTTGAGTAAAGTGACCTTTACATTGTCATGTTTAAGAAACCAGTTTGAGATTATTTGTGAACTTTGTGCCATGGCGCATTATCCTGCTGGAAGTTCCCGTCTGATGATGTGTACACTGCATTCATAAAGGGACGGACATGGTCAGCAACAACACTCAGGCAGGCTGTGGTGTTTAACTGATGCTCAGTTGGTATTTAGTGGCCCAAAGTGTGCCAAGAAAATCTCCAACACCATTACACCACCACCACCAGCCTGAACCACTGATACAAGGCCTGCTTTCATGCTGCTTCCAACAAAATCTGACCCTAATGGCAAAGTTTTCTTCTTCTTTTGTCTAATTTTGGTGAGCCTGTGTGAATTGTGGCCTCATTTTCTGGTTCTTAGCTGATACCTGGTGTGGTCCTCTTGGGTCACTCGAGTTACTGTTGCCCTTCTATCAGCTTGAACCAGTCCGGCTGTTCTTGTCTGACCTCCGGCATCCACAAAGCATTTCCACCCACAGTTTTGCAGCTCGCTGGAGATTTTCTCTTTTATGGACTATTCTCTGTAAACCCTAGTGATGTTTGTGCATCCCAGAAAATCCCAGTAGAGTAGCAGTTTCTGAAATACTCAGACCAGCCTGTCTGGTTCTAACAACAATGCCATGTTCAAGATCAGTTAAATCAGCTTTCTTCACCATTCTGATGCTTGGTTCGGAGTTCAGCTGGTCATCTTGACTGTGTCTATGTGCCTAAATAGACGCTGTTGTGTGATTGGCTGATTAGATATTTGTGTTACAGAGCAGTTGAACAGGCGTACCTAATGAAGTGCCTGGTGAGTGTATATTAGGAGCTTGCATAAAATAGACATGTTTCAGCTAGCCATGAGTCCCTCTTCGATCTTAAGTGACATTGTGAGGACCAGTACCACTGTCTGACAGTTTGATACAGTAAAAGTATAGAGCATGCCATTTAGGACCAGTATTAAAAACATAAATATTAAACTACTTAATGACTAAATACTATCATCCCTTGAAAGTGCATTTTATGCAAGTGCAAGTTTTTTTTTTCTCTTGTACATCTCAAGAGACAAGATGCACCTTAATAACAGACATTGCATAGCATATCATGTCAAGTTCTGAATTAATTTAAAGGATGCTGCAATGCTAGGTCAGCTTATCATTCAGGTTTCAGGTACATCGTCTTTACAGAAGAGGCATTGTTTTATTAATTTGACAGCCAAAATATGCAAATTACATGACATGACATAAAAAGCATGATAAAAAGCCAACATCTGTGCACATATTATAATTTCATGACCTCAGTTTAGTATCTCGTGGCTGAATTAAACTGTGCAGACAATTAACTGTCAGCTGATAAAACTGGATAAATAATAAATAGGAAACGATATAAAAAATAAAGGTGCTGTTGTATAAGCTTTCCGCTTAATTAGTGCAGTGGCCATATTGCAGTGATTGATGTGATCGATACAATTCAGAATATTCATGCAGCACGGCTCCTAGATTTTTACTTCAATGCTTGTCATCTTCTCAATGGTTTTCTTTGTTCTTTTTTTACATGGCATTTGACAGCAAAGGAAAAAAGCACTATTTCTGTATTTTTGTCTGCATTGATTTTTGTGGGGTTTTTTTTTTATACCTTTTGTTTTTGGCTCTAAAGGCAACTGCTCATGTTTAAAAATGCTGATCTGGTTGCTATTAAGAAATCTCAGAGGCATGAATAACAGACAGGTTTAACTTAAGCATGTGTGTAATACAGCTCATCTGTGAATAGGAGTAACACTCCCTGCGTAAATGTTGGCATGTCTTCGGGTCTTAAGTCACCAACCCTGGATTACAACCCTAAATGTCAAACCTCTGCAGAATAATCTGTGAAGAAATGGATAAAAAAAATCATTCCCTATCCCCATTAAAAGATGGCCAGGGATCCATTCAACTTTTCAAAGACAGGGTGAGTAGGGAAGGGAGGGGATCGGCCAGCTGACAGCACGTCCTTGGTTGTCAACTCTCTTTGATTTGACATGGAGTTAGTGGGCCATAGAGAAGAAGCTTCACCTGCCGAGTAGAATCTAATTACAGCTTCCCTGCTTCTCCTTCAGAGTTCCCCAATGGCCTGTCAATCAAATTAGTGATGTAATGGCTCTGTCTCTTTACAGTGTGATTGCAGAAAAGGTCAGATTACACTCTGAGTGTTTACAGGTCAATGTGCTGAATGGCTAACAAATGCAAAGAGACAAAAAAAAGCCTGAAATTCATATTACAGCAATATGTTTCCAAATGCTAGCTACCTAATTAGATGGAAAATCAGTAATGAGGAAGAAAAATGCCATATTTTCTCATGCGTCTGATTGAGCTTGATGAGCTATCTGATGTCTGTGCTCACATACATACTGCATTTGAAGGGTGGAGATTATAAAAAAAAAGAAAGTTTGCTATAGTTTAGAAAGCGGTTTCCTTTTTGTATTATACGATTGTGTGGTTTTTTTTTTTGCATATCTTTCTGTTTTAGCTATCTCAGCATCCTTTGAGAGAGGGACGTCTGTAACATATGCCCTTCAGGAACCTTTTTCGGTATTGAGGAACCAGGATCCGAAACATCCGCAGAGAAACAAGCACTCTGACACTGCTAGATCCCGGGAAAATGTGGCGTTCGGGTTCCTGACGAAACATGCGCCAGCTTTGCTCTTGTCCGCTCAATCCCATGACCAGCGCTACATGGCAATTACGCTGACCCAAAATGGTAAGTAGGAACCATAATTAATATTATCATCTGTTTTTGTTGTTATTGTTGTTGTTGATGTTGAGAAAAAAATCCTGCGCTTCATTTACTGCTGTTACAACTCTATATACTCCAAGGTCACAAAAAGAAATCTGTAAAAATGCAAACATACACAAAGAATGCAAGAGGAGGAATACCATAATAGCTCCTGGCATCTCTCCCTCATCTTTCTCACGTGATCATTTCTTTCTTCCACTACTCTCAGGGGAGAGTAGTCTTTTATATACTGATTCAAATTCAGTTCATAATAAGAGGGTCTAGCCATGCAGCATTGAGGACTGTTTCCAGTCGTTGCATCCTAATGTCCATAGACTTCGGGTTAATCTTCAAAGCTCTGGACCAGCCTTCAACTAATCAGTTTTGGCCACCATATGGCGTATGGCGGATGTTCTGTAACCAGCACAGGCCCACCCTCAATGTGAGCAGAGTTCAACTCCACGCCATGTCAGGAAATGATCCTTGCAGATTTTGTAAAGTAAATTTACATTACACCACTCTAAACTCATATTTGCTCTCAAACCTGTGGGTGGGTAACACAGGCATCATATTCAGTCATCTGGCTGCATGGTGCTGCATGGTGTGTTGATCTAACGGAGTCTGTGCCAAAAGCAGGGGATATATTATATATGCCCTTTTCCCCAAACCCTGTTGGAAAGGCAACAATGTCTTTGCTTTCAAATAATAACTTGACTAGACTTGTTCTAGCACCATGTTGAAGCTAAACTAAATATAAAAACACTTCATTTCAACATCATCGCATTTAGCCACCCAAGTGGTCGCTGATTGGTCCTCCTTTCAGAACAGCTTAGCAATTCTTGTGAAGAACATTGAAGTATCCCAAAAAAATTTATACCAGTCAATACTTGGTAGGTCCCCCACTGGATCTTGGAGGGAATGTTGCACAGTCCTCACGCTGATGTTTGTTGAGGCCCCAGCATTGAATTCCAATGTTACTTG
>JAOVYV010000004.1:21225230-21237728 GCA_025674545.1 Hassar affinis
TACAATGGAAATAGTCATGAAAATAAAGAAAACGCATCGAATGAGAAGGTGTGTCCAAACTTTTGGCCTGTACTGTATGTGTTGGGAACATTCCGTATAAGCTTAGGTATTCTATATGGCCAGACCAAATGGCACCAAGGGTTCCTCTCTTAACCTGTAAGAACCCAAGGTCTAGCCTTAATTCTTCAGAGTGCTAATCTGGCTTTAAGACACTCTAGAGGCTCTTCCGGGGATTGTAATCGATACTTGTCTGATTCTGATACTTATTTGATATTTGTATTAATAAATTCCTTTACAAAGAAGAAGACGATGTCAGCAGAGATTCTTTACCTCAACTTCTTTGTGTCATCACTGACAAGAGATAACACACTTTGTTTGTAGGGAGTGACATCACTGATGAGGAAGTGGTCCATGCAGGATCAAGAGGATTCGTTGGCTGCCTGTCTTCTGTCCAGTTTAATCAGGCTGCCCCTTTAAAGGCTGCACTACAAAACAGAGGAAGCTCAGCAGTCAGCGTGCACGGCCGGCTGGAGGAGTCAGACTGCGGGGCTAAAACAAGCACAGACGCTCATATTACCACTCACACAAGTTCAGGTACAACATTTTATCTGTATACTCTATCAGCATTGATTTATCAGTTTAACAATCTTAATCTGCCCCATCCTCACATGCATGTGTATTATTAGATTAAAGTATGATGCTATATTATTATACAGTAGTACATCTGTTCTTAAACATGGACTCTTTGTCTTCCATCGCCTTTCTCTCTTCCAGTAGATGAATCATCAAAATCAGACCGAGGTAAAGCTCCTCTGACAAAGGATGCACAGAGTGGCTCAGCACTGATTGGAGGTGAGAAACAACAGGAAGTAGTTTACGTATAGTAGTTTAAGCATATGGTGTGAAAGATCTTACGCTCTGTGATGGTGCATCTGATTTTTATCATTTGCTCCACGGTGAAATTTGACATGGCCAAACTCTTCAACTAATTAAAGCAGCTAATCTTGCTGAAGTATCTCATTATTCAAATTTAACCTTTTCTCCCCCTAAGCACATTCAATTCACTCACTCTCTGGTGCTGATTTACCAAAGGGTTCTTTGTGCAACAAAAAAGCCTGCAAACTTCATTACACCCAGCAAATCACATGCAGACAGATTTATTAAAGCTTCTTTGATGTTCCTAGATAGGATTAATGTGGCAATCTTGCTTTTGTTTAGTGTTCACCATGAATTTGCACCTTTGATGCTGATATCATATAAGGACGCTATGAAACTGGTTTGATGCCCATAGTGTATACCTTATCGACAAAATGCACTCTCATGCTTATGCTATTTTATTTGCATTCATGCTGTGTTGTGAAATTTTCTGTGTTTCATCACCACCTAAACTGCGTTATACCTGGCACGTGCCTTGCGTATTAAATATTAAATATACCAAATAAAAAGGTGTCATGGTGATACAAGGAAAGAACAAAAAGGACTCGTTTGTTTGAAGCAACTTGAATTGTGGGTTATGACTGCAAATGGACTTATTATTTAACAGGCTTCAAGAGAATTTTTTTTTTCTAAATCATATGTTATGCGTTCTTAAAGTGCTTAATATACTTCTGAGTCACTACTGCTAATAAAAGCAATTTATATCACGTTACTATGTTGTTTTTCTGTACCGAGGAAGTAAACAATTCAAAAATTATTTGTAGAGCACACACAACGTGTAATGATCCCACACTGGCTAGAGTCAAGTGCAGAAATATTTATTGTGACACAGCAGGACAAGCGTAAACTCAAATCAGCAATGATATTAGTTCTAAACATAATGCACAGATCTTACAAAGTCCAAAACCTGCACGTGGATGATGGGAAACACACCACGCTCTGGCGGGGGCAAAACTAGGAAGAAACAAACAAACTTGGGTGCAAGATAAGGTGCTAGGTAAACACAAGAATTCTAGAGCTAAGAGATACTAAGAGCAATGCTTAACTTGAGCGATGTTCTTGACAATGTGAGACATGGCTTAAACAAGGTCATCAAAGATGGCTGCCAGCAGGTGCGCCTCGTTGGTTAGGCCCTGTGGGAGTTGTAGTCCTCGACTGTAGTTCTCCCACAGGGTATCGGGGGTACCCTCTGGCAGCCATGGGCATGATACAAAGCACCCTGGAGATAATTACCAGAAAATTACCATTTTTACAATTTTTTACAGTGTATAGTAAAGATAATTATTGCTTTTTACAGACATTTTCTGGTGCCCCTGCTGCCAGAACATAACAAGTTTTAAGCAAACATTCACCATGATTCTGACAAAAAAAAATCTGTATATACAAAATTAACAATAAAAAATGTATACATTGGCGACTCTGTGGCTCGGCTCTGTTAGCAGCATCGCCTCACAGCAAGAAGGTCCCGGGTTCGATCCCCGGGTGGGGCGGTCTGGGTCCTTTCTGTGTGGAGTCTGCATGTCCTCCCTGTGTCCGCGTGGGTTTTCTAACAAAACTAACTGTAAAAACTGTAGTATTATATTAAATATATATTAATATATATATATATATAATAAATATAAATAAATAATATAAAAATTTCAGTAATAAACTGTTTATTAAAATGTATCTTACATAAAACGTGATTTGACAAAAAAAAGTATAATAAATCTGCATAAACAGAACTAACAATAAAAACTGTATAAATTGAATAGGTGAATTTATTTTTTGTAAACAGCTTTTACACCTTTAACAAAACTAACTGTAAAAACTGTAGTATTTAATGTATTTACATTAAAAAAAAAATAATAATTTCACAGATTTCTTTCACAACACTTCTGACAGGTCGGTTAAACCTGAGCTTTTATAATGTAAAAGGAAAAGTTTTGTGTTTGTTTTATGTGTAAAACAGTCTAAGATTATTGGAATTTATTAGATTTAATAGCTGCACAATGGGTTTGTGGTTAAGGAAGCAGGCTTGTGAGCCGAGCATTGTGGGTTTGATCCCCAGGAAGGACACAACTGATGTTCTGTTGAGCAAAATATCTGATTCCCCAACTGCCTCCAATGGTTGAACTTCACTTCATTAAGTTTTCTTCATGCTAACTATGGCAAAGACAGTTACTGTTTTTACAGACTGCAGCCATAACATTACAATTTTTGCACAATTTTTTTACAGTGTAAGCAAACATTCACCATGTTTCTGATTAGAAAAAAGGGGTTACAAAAGAAAAGCCCCACAAAATTTAGACATTGTTTCCTCTCACTGGGTCTCATTTATCAGTCTTTCAGAATAGCTGTTTGTACCCAGCCATGCTGAACTAAAATTATTTGGACTTTTTGTCATACTAATTAACCCATGCAAATTAAAGTGTATGATTTGAAGTCGTTCAAGTCAAAAGTTTTAAATTAGTACGTCTTCTCATGCATAAATGTGCACACGCTCAAAAGCCCAAGCAGGATATGCAATTTTTTACAATATCAGGATTTTTACTGGACTTCCACCAATATGAAATTTCTCATATAAAACTGTGTGTGAATAAATGTATTCATATCCAGCTGGATAAATGAGGCCCATTGTTGATAATTCATGCAATCCTTCTTTGTAAGTCAGGTGCAGCACACCCAGGGACGGCTCACACAGTTTATCCCATTGCACAATAACAGGATTTAATGCATTGGCCATTTAAATCAGCTATGGGTCACTAAATGCAAACGGTAATAACAACCTACACTGACGTTGTGTCCTTCACAGGAGTCGTGGCTGCCATAGTGTTTACGACGCTGTGTGTGTTGGGTGTGCTGATCCGCTTCCTCTACCAGCACAGGGAACCCCAGGCTCCACCTGCCAACGCTGTAAAGAGCAAAAGACCCAGCCTAGATGTGGAACTGTGCAAACCAAGCCAGGTTGGCAAGGAGTACTTCATCTGACAGGATTTTACTTCTGCATGCATACTTCAGTTACATTAGCTGCAGAAGTAAGGTTCAGCTGCACACGAGCACTTGACCCAAGCCTTCCGACACTTCTGTGCCATCTTTTAAATCCAGCCCTCCTGTCTGAGGCAGTTGCTGAGTTCTGATCCAAGTTGGACAGGAAGTCAGGGTCTGCATGCAGGAAGAGACGATGGTTATGGTTAAGGATTAATATGAAAGAAGAGACTATTTTTGAAAAAAAAAGATGAGGACAATTTGTATGAGATAAGACAGTATGTGCTGTATGATAATAGTGAGTGTTGGATGCAGCACTCATATACAGCACTCATATAAAGTACACCCATGTCAAGTAAAAGCCCAAGACAAGAAGCAAGATGGTCTGCTTATCCAAACCTTTTATACTGAGCACAGCCTTTGTGTTCTGCCACTTACATAAATAGAGTGGCCGAGGATGGCACGTCAGATTGGTTGATGTCTGGTGCCAAAGATTTACAAATGTTCTTAAAAGTCCATCTATTGTCATGTCAAAACATATACGTAATGAAGATTTGACAAAATAAGACAATCAATTCCAACACAAGACTAACCATAAATAAAGGAGGATTAGCTCTGGTGTAAAAAAAAATTAGCTTTGTGCCGGTCCTCAGCTGTATGGCAGACCCAGGCGTTTTCAGCCTATCAGAGCCTATTTGCAGCTTTAATGCAGCTCAATCCATGACTGAGTGCCCAATGAGTCTGCAGAAAGAAGGTCCTCTATGAAGTGCATTATGTTACCTGACAGTGAAAACAACCCTGTAATGCCCCCTGACACAATAACATGCTTTCTTACTGAACTTGATTTCTTTTGGTCAGGGGTTCTGTTTTCTATATGGCTATTATTGTATATGATTGTTTCTCTATTTCATAAATATATTTAATAAAAAGAGCTGTTTTTATAGCATCTGAGAGTGCAGCACTTCATTTTATTCCTGATTTTGGAGTTGATGTGGAGGGGTTTTTAGGGGTTAATAGTTCAAAGAGACTACTTTACTCTCAAGCTGCTGTCTGTAATATAATTTACAATGCAAATTACTGTCTTAAATTATAAACGTTTCAGACTTTTGGAACCTTCTGTATTGATAAATATTCTTGATCTAAAGTTTGGAAAAGGCAAAATGTAACTTTGCTTCTGCTTTCTGTAGCTTAATTAATGCTACACAGTCACAGTCAGGTGAGAGGAAATTTGAAACAAAAATAAAATTAAACAGGCATTTGATAAAAATACTTGTTACTAAAGTCAGGAAAGGAGATGGAGGAAAAAAGAAGAAGGAGGCTGTGACCCTGACTGGACTGAAGAAGCCGGTCTGATGGAGGTTAGTGTTGAAGAAGAAAGAAAGAAAGCTAGTGGGCATTGTTTAGCACTTTTTGTAAGTCGCTCTGGATAAGGGCGTCTGCTAAATGCCTAAATGTAAATGTAAATGTTTATGCCAGATAGTCATAATGAAAGTTATTTGATGGATTTACTGGATTTAAGAAAAGTCTATATTCTCAGTATTTGAGTCGTGTATTTAGGACCTGCTACAGCGAGTAACACTGCTTGTGTCTTTGCTTGATCTGTTCATCTTGTTAGTGGATGTATAGTAGTTATGTCATATAAGATCTGTACCTACTACACACTATGAATGATGTGTCTCTTCAAAGAAATTTGCTTCTGTGAGGCAATTTCTCCAAATAGTTGTATGTTTTTTACTTTTATGCTTCGTAATGCGGATGTTTTTGGGTCATTTCTTTTATTCCCCTGGAGGTCTTACCTCTTACCCCCTAGTCAAAGCTTAGCCCCCCTGTTCATAATTCTCTAGTGACGACCATGAGTTGGAGTCATAAGTTTACTTACACTTAGGTTTTACTGAGTCAAAACTCATATTTATCGCCTCCACAGTTTCCATGTCAACAAACTACAGTCTTGTTGTTTAGGATATCTAGTTTGTACACGACACTAGCAATTTGTCCAAACAAATGTTTACAAACATTCCACTTATGTCAAAATTCCATAATTTGAGTTCAATGAAGATGTAGCAGTGGCAGGGTTTTTAAGGCCTGCCTTCAAAGCCTATTGGCCTCTTTGCTTGACATCATGGGAAAATCAAAAGAAATCATCCAAGACATCAGAAAAAGAATTTTGGATCTCCACAAGTCTGATACATCCTTGAGAGCTACCCTGAAGGAACCACTTTCATCTCTTCTGACGTTCATCTGTCCATATGCAAGTTCAAACACCATGGGACCACACAAACACGACAAGGTACACGGCAAGGTGTTTTTTTTCTTTCTCTAAGCTTAGATAAAAGAAAACAGCAAGCGTAAATGCAGAGCGCTTGAGAAAGGCTCGGAATCTGAATCCTGAATCAAAACACTCGTCTGCACTTTACAATCATGTCGTCTTATTGGCCACGGCGTGATTCTTGTTACATAGAAGTGCTTATGGATGGAACCAGCAGCATCAGTTTCATTTTTAAAAAGCACTCTGCCTTTTTTTTTTTTAATTGCTCAACACTATCACTATGACGGCCTCAAAGCAGCCTGCGTATAGTCCGGGACATGATTTGGGAGTGCTGGCAAGAGGGTGAATGAAATCTAAGCTGAATATATAACTGGACTCTAAAAGCACCCATGCTGCATGCACAATCACTGGGATAAAGCTTCTTCTGTTATCCCCTTTAAGCACAGATAAAAGGAAATGGTGAGCGCAAACAGTCTAAAGATCAAATTATAAACTATAAATTAAATTGAAAAGGCTTGGAACTGCAAACACCATGGGACTACACAGCCATCAAAACATTCAGGAAGAAGACACGTTCTGTCTTTTTGAAGTTTGCATCTGCACATGAGGACAGAGATCTTACTTTCTGGTGAAATGTCCTCTGGTCCTCTGATGAAACACAAATGAAACTGTTTCATGTTTTATGTATGGAGGAAAATGGGTGAGACTTGCAAGCCAAAGAACACCATCCCAACTGTGAAGCACGGGGGTGGCAGCATTGTTACTTGGGGGTGCTTTGCTGCAGGAGGGACTGGTACAATTTACAAAACATGTGGCATTATTAGGAAGGAATATTATGTGGCGATATTGAAGGAACATCTCAAGACATCAGCCAGGAAGTTAAAGCTTTGGTGCAAATGGGTCTTCCAAATGGACAATGACCCCAAGCATTCTTCTGAAGTTGTGGCAAAATAGCTTAAAGAGAAGAAAGTGAAGGTAATGGAGTAGCCATCACAAAGCCCTGACCTCAATTCCATAGAAATTTATGGGCAGAATGGAAAAAGCATGTGCAAACAACTCCGCCTACAAACCTGCCTCAGTTACATCGGTTCTGTCAGGTGGAATGGCCCATAATCCCAGCAACTTATTGTGAGATGTCGGTGGAAGGCTACTCACTTGTGGAAGGCTATTCATTTATGGAAGGTTACTCACTTGTGGAAGGCTACTCACTTGTGGAAGGCTATTCATTTATGGAAGGTTACTTGTGGAAGGCTACTCACTTGTGGAAGGCTACTCACTTGTGGAAGGTTACTCATTTATGGAAGGCTACTCACTTGTGGAAGGCTACTCATTTGTGGAAGGCTACTCATTTATGGAAGGTTACTCACTTGTGGAAGGCTACTCACTTGTGGAAGGCTACTCACTTGTGGAAGGCTACTCATTTATGGAAGGCTACTCACTTGTGGAAGGCTACTCATTTGTGGAAGGCTATTCATTTATGGAAGGCTACTCATTTATGGAAGGCTACTCACTTGTAGAATGCTACGTTTGACCCTAGTTAAACGATTTAAAAGCAATGCTACCAAATTATAACCACATGCATGTAAACTTCTGAGCTGCTGGGAATGTGATGAAAGAAATAAAAGCTGAAATAAATAAATGTCTCTAGTATTATTCTGGCATTTCACCTTGTTCAAATATATCAGTGATCCTAACCGACCTGAATGTGTACTAGGGTTCAACGTCAGGAATTGTGAACAACTGAGATTTAATGAAGGTGGCTAAGGTGGATGTAAACTTCTGATTTCAGCCGTGACCATCACATTCATTATAACAGCATGAGGGTAGGATGCAATGATTCGCTGCCTCACAGCAGGCAATTGCAGAGTGCAAACTAAGTGAGCTGACTGGAATTATTCTCTCCTGGTGATGAAAGACAGAAGCAGTGAGAGAAAAGAGAGACAGCATTGATTGAGAGCCCGGAGGATGGTGGTGGTAATGAAACAGCCTCTGCTTGGCCATCTGCTGAAACAGGCAGCCTACAGACAATGCCAAATTACTCAGGAGGTACAGCTCAGATTTGATCTGCGAGCCTGTCACAACATTTGGGTGCACTTTGAAGTCATGCCTTCTGTCGAACACGGCAAGGTACTTGTTACGGCAGAGAGTTCGCTGCTTTTACACCACCTGATCAGGGAACAGGCAAGCAGGGTCTAAAAGCACACGCAAGCACAAGAAGGATTTTTTTTCTTCTCTAAGCTTAGATAAAAGAAAAACAGCAAGCGCAAATGCAGAGTGCTTGAGAAAGGCTTGGAATCCAAATCCAGAATCATAACACTCAGCTGCACTTTACTGTCACGTCGTCTTATTGAACACGGCATGATTCTTGTTACATAGAAGTGCTTATTCGTGTACTGTCTCTGCAATCAATCAAGAACCAGCAGCATCGGTTTCGTTTTTAAAAAGCACTCTGCCTTTTTTTTTTTTTAAATTGCTCGACACTATCACTATGACAGCCTCGAAGCAGCCTGCGTATAGTCCGGGACATGATTTGGGAGCACTGGCAAGAGGGTGAATGAAATCTAAGCTGAATATATAACTGGACTCTAAAAGCACACATGCTGCATGCACAATCACTGGGCTAAAGCTTCTTCTGTTATCCCCTTTAAGCACAGATAAAAGGAAACGGTGAACGCAAACGGAGTCTAAAGATTAGAAATTATAAATTATAAACTATAAATTGAATTGAAAAGGGTTTGAATTGCAAATCCTGTGTCGTGTGTGTGTGTGTGTGTGTGTGTGTGTGTGTGAGTGTGTGTGTGTGTGTGTGTGCACATACAGTAGAGGTGGCTTTAGCCAGTTTTACTTAGAGACAGAAATCCACTTCTAAACCCTGAATGCAGATGGAGTGAGAACACAGAGTGAAAAGGAGAAGAAAACGTGATAATGCATCATCATCATCATCTCCACACAAAGACACAAAGACTTGATGCTGAACGCAAAGGGGAAAAAAACAGATAAACGTAGGAGTTGGAAGATATGAATAAATTTCTTTGCATATTTCATTTTCATTTTCCTCAGGGATAGAGCTTTCAGTATACTGTACTTAGGCTGTGTGAATTTCAATCATTTAGCCTTATATCCAATTCAGACCTGTAATAGAAAAGCATTACCGGAACAGGGGTTAAAAACGGGGTTATAGCGTGGATTTGCATTTAGATTTACAGCATTTATACGCACTGTTATCCATGTTCTTATGGTCACTGTGTGCATCTCCTGAGGCTGATCTTCAGGAAGTTTAGTTGGCCTAACTAAAAAATACACAATAATTAAGCAAGGAAGCTCATATGCCTCTGATTATGGATTATGGAAAGATTATGGTGACCGCATCAGAGCTCTTCAGACACATAGGAGGACAGAACTGTTTTTGTTGGGTACTAAATTACTAATAGTGAGCATGTTCAGCCCATGTTATTATTAGCCAGCTATTACAGAACATTTACTATTAGTACCATTAATTAGATCCAATTACAGTAGAGTAAATTGTTATGTAGTGTAATGGTCCCACACAGACTGGATTCAAGTGCAGAGATACTGTATATTTATTGTGATCCAGCAGAGGTGTCTATGTACAAAGATCATAAATGTCAATGGACAAACAAGAAAGCACAGAGCATGGCAAAAACACAAAGGTAAATGAGAAATGGGCATAAGGAAAAAACAAACAAGAGTGCAGTCCTAAGTGGTCCAAAAATGTACCAGGGCTGGGATGGGATGACACCACGCTCTGGTGGGGACGAACTAGGAACAAAACAATACAAGACAGAACGTAATGATGTAAAATGTGGCGAAGTGAGCAAGACAACAATACTTACAAGACACAAGACATAGTAAAGCACTATACTTAACCTTGAGTAACTCTGAGTAGATTAGAGTAGATTATAATATATAATAACATAATTTTTTAATATTGTTATAATAATAACAATATAATATAATATAATATAATATAATATAATATAATATAATAATATTATATAATAGAATATAAATAATAGTATAATGTAATAATAAAAAACAATAGTAATAATAATAATACAAGTAGTAGTAATTATTATTATTATTATTATTATTATTATTATTATTTAGCTTTAACAGTCTGTTGGTAGTTTGATATCACTTCCACTCCCACCTGCTCCCAAAGGAGTTCCTCCCACAAACACTAAATGAAAGTGTAAATATACTGCAGCATAGCTATGAATTCAGTATTGCTCAGCATCGCATGAAAGAGCGCTTCAAGTCTCACTTATCTAGTTTAGAAACAGATCAGAGGTTCATGCCCGCTCAAAGAAGCTAAAGCCAAACTTGTTTTCAGATGCCAGGCTTAAACATGGTGAAAATAAACATCCCAGATGCGACTGTAGACATTGCATTCCCCATCCATTGCTAAGCTGCAAGGAGTTTCCCTGCCACGCTGCGCGCTTAATCAGAACCAAACAATCTCAGCTGAGCCCAGCTCATCCACAGAAGTGCATTTTAAGAAATGCTACATCCTTAAATAGTGTGACTTTCATCTTTATCAGTGTATTAAGTAGCAATAAAGCACAGAGTCTTTACTCCCTTAATAAAACCTGATGTCATGAAACTAAAGGTTTTTTTACTTTTTTTAATTATTGCTCAACTGAAAAAATAATTAATTAATTAATAGATTACCTTATTATAAAATATGACTCAATGATAATTGGTGCGCTCTCCGTTTTGACCTCTTAACTAAGCTAAAAGTTGTTCAGCACACAATGCAGGATGGATGGATGGTCACCATAATTGTAGTTGTTCTGGACATAGAGTATCATCTATTTAATGACTAGTGGTTGCTGATACAGAACTGCAATGTTTAAAAAAGAGTGGAGAGACAGGTTTTGGAGACTGTAAGCTAGACAAAATGAGGAAGTCACAAAAACAGTTGCTAAAATGGAGCAAATTAAACGCACCCATGCCAGACAGAAGGCATTTATACACTTATAAAAGTCTGCTTTTAATGACAGTAAATAGTATTAAAATTACAAATGTAAACTGTTTATTAAAATGTGTTATGTGATTTAACAAAAAAAAGTAATAAATGGAACACATTATATATCTGTTTTTTAACAGTTTTGAGTTTTACTTTAAAAACACAGTATTCTTTACTGAGAAAAGTAGTGGCGTTTCCTGTCGTTTACACAATGTACGAGTAGAGTGAACTGACATTTAAAGAAAGAAAATGCTTTTATTTCAGCAGTTTAGTATTAGACTGATCAGCCATAACATTAAAACCACCTCCTTGTATTCACCGTGTCCGCTCACTGTCCACTCTGTTAGACACACCTACCTAATTACTCAACCCTGTAGATGTAAAGTCAGAGACAGTAGCTCATCTGTTGCTGCACAGTTTGTGTTAGTTATCCTCTAATCCTTTGTCAGTGCTCACAGGATGCTGCCTACCGGACACTGTTGGCTGGATATTTTTGGTTGGTGGACTATTCACAGTCCTGCAGTGACACAACACAAACTAACACACCACCACCACATCAGTGTCACTGCAGTGCTGAGAATGATCCAGCACCCAAATAGTACCTGATCTGTGGGGGTCCTAACCACTGAAGAACAGCATAAAACGGGGCTAACAAAGTTAACCAGTAGATGGACTGCAGTCTCTATCTGTAAAACTGTGTGCACCTGTATAGTCAGTAGAGATGATAAAATGGACAAAGAGTGTAGATACAAGGAGGTGGTTTTAATTTTATGGCTGAAAAAATGGACTAAAAATCTTTTTGCAACACTTCTGACAGGTCATTTAAACTTGGGCTTTTGTAATGTAAAATTAAATGTTTTTATTCATTTTATATGTAAAACGAGCTTAGATCTAAGGTGCTTTTTTAAGCAGAGCCTTGTAAGCAGAAGAGTTTGGGTTCAATCCCTAGGAACAACAAGGCATGACTGATGTACCATGGACCTCCAATGGTTTCACTTTATTTTACTACGACATCAAACAGATCCGTCCGTTCCTAATGCAACAGGCAACGCAACTTTTGGTACAGGTGGTCGTCATCTCCCGTCTCGACTACTGCAATGCGTTGCTAACAGGCCTTCCGGCCTGTGTTGTAAAGCCACTTCAGATGGTCCAGAACACGGTGGTGTGTCTGGTCTTTAACCAACCAAAACGGGCACATGTCACTCCACTACTCATTGAGCTCCACTGGTTACCAGTGGCTGCTCGTATCAAATTCAAAGCATTTACAATGGCCTACAAAGTGCTGTCGGGACAGGCTCCCTCCTACCTGCATCTTCTGCTAAAGGCGTATGTTACCCTC
>JAOVYV010000004.1:21255955-21276423 GCA_025674545.1 Hassar affinis
TAAGATCCAGTGGTGCAAAATGCAAATTCTTCCAATTTTTTAGCTGGTCTTAAGATTTTGATCAGGAGTGTATATATTATTAATATACAATATATATAATTTTCCCCTCCAATTATATCAGATGATCCAAGCTCAGAAACCTGATCAGCACTCGGCACTTGTGTGACTTGTCTGCCTTTACACCAACACACACACCAGCAGTAGCAGCTCTGTACTTGTCACTTATTTTTATCCAGCAGCAGAGAGGTTTAATTTTTGTGCTTGCATCCTGTCAGTGTGATAGATTTTTATTCAGTCACTCTTAGTGCCCACCATCGTGAACCTCACGTGTTCCAGACCACCTTCCTTTACCGCCACACACACAGGCAAATCATTAAACCTGAGATGTTCAAAGGGTCGAATGTCTCATGCAGTCAATCAATTTGTTTTTATCTTTGAAGTCAGGCAAGAACAGCTATTCTTATATGCCATGAATTATTGAGCCCTGCGGCAGAACTTTACAGGCACAGACCTGTTAACATTCTTCTTCCATTATGCCTAATTTAAAGGGTATTATTGAAAGGGATGGGGAAGACCTGGTAGGCCCATCAGGACACCTTTAAACAAATAACAGCAAGCCTAAGGTATAACACGCAGCTGGCCGGCTAATGGTATCATTTCTACCACAGTGATGTGAACAAATGATTTCCATTTACTTAAAGGATAATTTATTTTTAAAAAGGTGTGCAATCACCGCAAGCCTCTCTTTTTGATGTCGGATTCCACAGACACCATTGTTAATGTGGGGAATTAAAACACAGAGCATGTGAACACAAATTTCTGGCCTTGCAATAAATGAAAGAAGGCAACTAGACGTCTTTTTCGTTTTTTAATCTTAATTTCATTCTTCTTTGTTCCATTGCAATAATGGAACTTTGATTTCTTGTTTAACTCGAGCCCTTGAAACTGAAGCTTGCACAAACACAGATCACTAATTAATTTACACTAAGATGTGTAGCCCTGTGTAGAGTAATATTGCGCTTTAAATTTCCCTAGGCTCAAACCATTGATTCATGGTTTAGACATTGAAATGAGAAATCAAGATGGGGGCCAGAACAGGGCACAGAAAGGATAAAAGCTTCTGAAAGTTTCCAGCTTTGGCTTTTTTTTTTTCTTTTTATACACACCGTCTTACAAAGAAACACAACCGTAGATGAACACAGACTACAAAACATCATTGCCATCAAGTGGTGATCTTCAGAATGACTCCTGCACCGAAACATTAATCACAAGTGCATGTTTTATTTGCATATGTTTAAAGAGTTGATCAGCATGTGAGAGTGTAATGGCATAGCATAAATATGAGGAATATCGTATAGAGTTGTATAATAATGCGCAGATGTAAAAACTAATGGTTACTTTTATTCTTTGTAAAGTCAATATGCATAAAAGAAAGAGGGGGGGGGATGGGGAGAGGTTGGTCTGCCAGATTTTTGGCACAAAATGTAGAAATCATGTTGCACTTTGCTGTAAACATATCACACTTTTGCTCATGGAATGCTAGACAAACTTAAATTGAATCATGTGGGGCCCCCCTTCCCACCAACAAAGTATTTTAAAATTAAAACATAGCATGACTTTACATTCAGCTGCACAGACCGTAAATCATCGTTCCAATTCAAATGGAGAAGCCAATACTTATTTAACCCATGGCCATGAATCACTGATGATAATACCAGAAAGTATTACACATACAAAAATATACACTGAAGTGCCAGAAAAACTGGCACACCATAAGCTGTGCAGCCAGCTGGCAAGAATCGTTTCACTTGATAGACGTGCAACACTGCCTCGGGTAACGTCGGAATTCAGATACCTTGTACCAGTTTTTCTGACACGTCCGTGTAAATACAATTTTTTAAACCCTTTAAGTCTTGATCAATTAAAACTACTTTGCATATTTAAAGTTATTACGATTTATAATCTGCCAAGATTTCCAACAGTACAACCTAATTTAACAAGCTACAGCATTTTAATACAATAATAATAATAATAATAATAATAATAATAATAATAATAACACCTGATATTGTGTTCAGAGTTTGATTTAGAATGTAATATATTGAAGTTAATGTAAAGTCAGACATCTAAGCGGGTTTTCTGTATGGCCTTTCATTCCGTTTCTCACAGAATATACCAACATAAAATATGATTACATAAAGGCAAACGGCTTTGGCGATACAATAAAAGCAGTGTATGCTGTTACAGAGGCGATACGATCCATCGAGGCATTCACGCGTGTAAACTGCACGTTATATCACACGCTGATTATTGTGAAGCTTATAGTTCTTATTGCATATACTGAATAAAAGATTTCCATATAACATTTTGACCAGACAGAAAGGCTTTTGGTTCCTGAATTATAATAAATGCAGAGGCACTCTGATCCGCAGCAAGTGAAACATGTTTACCTCATTTACTGGGCTTTCAGCAAATATAAGCTTAATACGGAGTACTGAACTAATACAACTAACACCAGTGAGTAGCAACGTAAGAGGATATTAAGGCTACAGAAAAGCCTGGTCTCCGTTCCGTTCAGGAAAAATTGAGTCTCGGACGCCCCTCGGAGACTGTGAGTGTCGAGTCTACTTGCGGGCCACGGTTTCAGCCAGCTTCTTCAGCCTCTTCTTCAGCTCCAGGGGAAATTTTTCATAGCACTTCTTACACACAGGCTTCATGTCAAACTCCACAAACTTGTTCCTGTAAATAAAAAAAAGGCACACGTCTGTTCTGACACTTGCTTGTTTAGCATCATGGATATAAAAACACATATGACTGAAATAGATATCTACAGTGCCTTGTACATTGTACTGTCTGTAGCAATACAATAAGAAGAAAGCAGATTACTGGGGTGAAACCCTTTTTGTCAGAATGTATACTAGAGTTATCAAACACTTGGGAAAAAGTTGCCTGGTCATGAATACACCAATACTGATCTTTTTGTCTTGTCACAAGGCATAACATTTAGCAGAAACCTTAATAATATTGATATGAAGCATGGTGATGGATGCATCATATTATGGAGTTGCTTTGCATCAGTGAGATAAGAACATGATGGCTTAAGCCAAACACTGGGTAAACCTAAAACAAAACCTTAGACCTTTACACAGGTGTAGGTTCACTTGACAGGACAATATCCTAAGTCATACTGCTATAACCACACTTCAAAACCAAGAACCTGCATGCTTATGCAAAGTTTCTTGATATCTCGAGGCAGTTCACACCCCGGACATGTTTTTGTAGGCTTTTATTGTATGCGTGTGATGTGCCTTATATTAGTGCTTCTATTTTAACACATTTCAATTAACACTATCTGTTATCAGAGGCATATTAGAGGTACACAAAGCACCTGCTAATAACTGTTTTACACCTTCTCCCCCCACACTCACACTGCAATGAAGTGTAAACTCCACAGACATCCTGCTGAGACACAATCCATTTTTCTGTTCACTGTGCACTTTTTCTTCAAAAGGTTTGTTCTTCAAAAAACTGCAGTTTCATAGAAAAGGGTATACACTGAAGGAGCCTGTGGAAAATACATAGCACTACCACTTATGCACGTCACTGGTCGCATCCGCCCATGTGTATATAAAACGATCGACATCTATGGAAGCTTCTAGAGTTGTTTCCACCATGAGAATGGCAAGTTATCACAATTTTGCAATTTTCAACACGGTTTAATAGTTGGAGCTCAGGAGATGGGTCATAGCATTTTGGATGTCAAAGTAAAGTCTGGATTTTGATGTGTGAACTGATGCAGCGAGCTTCATGGAATTTCCATGGCCGAGCAGCTGCATCCAAGCTTTAGATCACCAAGTGCAATGCAAAGCATGCTGCCACTGGACTCTAGAGCAGTGGAGATGTGTTCTCTGGAGTGACGAATCACACTTCTCCATCTGTCAATCTGATGGATGAGTCTGGGTTTGGCAGTTGCCAGGAAAACGGTACTTGTCTGACTGCATTGTGCCAAGTGTAAAGTTTGGTGGAGGCGGGATTATGGTGTGGGGTTGTTTTTCAGGAGTTGGGCTCGGCCCCTTAGTTCCAGTGAAAGGAACTCTTAATGCTTCTGGTACTTCAGTGTATATAGCAGTGATGCTGATAACTAGAAAAAATGATTCATGCACTCTCATTTTTTTTTAAGTCTCATTTCACTTTTTTAAGTGAGCCATGTTATGGGTAAACATCCCACACATTTGGTGTATGTTTGGTCATAGTTTTCTTGATAAAATGAAGCTTAATCTCTTGGTGGTAGTGTGTGTGATGAACACAAAGTGTCTGGTGTAAATTTAGGTTCAAAATCAACACAAATCGTGCAGAAAATAAGAAACTAAATAAATGTTATATAATGAGTATTTGTGCAATTGTTAAACCAGGCGGTTGTACATAGGGTAATCACAACAACAACAAAAAAAAAAAAAGATAGGGCAGGTGAAATGGATGAAGACAGTGACCGCCAAAAAGGAAATAGTAAAGATGGATGAGCATGGAGAAAAGGAAGAGACAGAGGAGTTACGGACAGACAGCAACCGCCTTCTTCTTCCTGTCACGAGCGTCACGTTCGCGTTTAGCAAGGCGCCGTTTCAGCTCCTCGGGCAGCCGGTCGTAGCAGTGCTTACACACCGGCTTGAGGTCAACCTCTACAAATTTGTCCCTATGCGGACAGGGTAGACGTCCAGCAGGAGAACAACAGCAAGGCGGCAGAGGACGGAGACAGGAGAGAAATACAAGAAGAAAGAAAAGAGATGAGGAGTAAAAGAGTAGAAAGAGTAGACAAACAGTTTAGGAACAGATATACACTTGGCAAAAAAAGAGAACACTCAGAGGGATGCTGCACACCAGTACTGTGAGTATAAGCATAGCCATATTTGGAAATGAGAGGGGGAGAGGGGTGTGTGTGTGTGTGTGTGTCTGCATTAAACTTACTTCAGTGTGAGCTTGGTGTTGCAGGTAGAACAGGAGAAGCAGTTGACACACCAGGCTTTGTTCAGAGCTGACACAACTGCAACAAAAAACGTGACTATGTTAGCAATTGTAAAACTGTAACAAGGGTGAAATTACACACCTATTACACATTAAAACCCATTAGGATTTAAACCTCTATACCCCATAATGGCCACAGACAGCCTGTTAGAACGTTTAAAGACACACCTGCTGTAGTATAATCTTCATTAATGAAAAATCATTCTTATGGATACAGCAACACCTTTATTGTGAAACTGAAATATGGCTGTGTTGCATTGACATTTCTGAAGTATCTTTCTACTGACTGAGTGGCTGAGGAGTTTCTGTGTCTCTGGTTGTCTCTGGTCTCTGTTAATCTCAGTTTTAATGCACATTTTGATTTGCATTGTACATGCATGTCATGTAGGCATCGTAGGGCCATTGAAAATGTTGTTGCCGTTTACCACTGGTCTATTTTAACAGAAAAGACTGCTGATTTTTGCCTCATTATTCACTTGACTTTATTTGATTAAAGTTAAATATTAAAGATGATGTCTTTTCATTTTTTTTTTATTAAAGGGAGCAAGGGAACATGGGTATATCACTTCACTGGAAGTTCTGTTGCACCGGAAGTTCTATGTGCTGCTGCTACATGATTGGCTGATTCGATTTTACCTCAGAGACCCGCCCCGCAATGGATGGGAAGGAGTTTGCTTATTTTTTATTATTAATTACCAAATGAATAAGTAATCATCAGGGACAGAGTAACAGTATAACAATAGTTTACAATGAGAATTCCAAAGTTCAAGTAAAGGAAATAAAAAAATAATATCAAGAATCATATATTTTAAAAAGTACATAGGAGTTTGCATATGTTATGAGGATCTGTCGACATTGAACTGATGTAACATACAAAAATATACTATGAAAACCCAAAAAGAGCTAGAATGTCTTCGTTCTCCATTGTTCCTTTCAACTTTAGTAATGTTTATGACAGATAAGGAGCTAGGAGATCCTAACACCGAACATGAGAGATCAGAGCACTGTGCACAAGAAACGACAACCAAAATATACATTAAAGAGTTACAATTCACCCATCACCCACCTTTCATAGACGTTTCATCACATTTATTTCAAAAGTGCCTACAGCGTACAGAATAAGCCTGAACAGTGTTGTTTGATTTATCATACTAAACACAGCCGAATGCTGTAATGAAGGTGACGCTGTCCGCTGTTCCAAATAGAGCATTCCACTCTAAATACTGCATGAACAGCGTTTCTGTGCTAGCATAGCAGCGTTCTGGGGTAACTACAGTATCCAAAACCATTCCTGACAACTTTACGTTCTGTATACTGTTAGAAGATTAAGAGCTCAGTACTTACCGTCTCCTTCGATGACTCGGTTGCAGTGGTAGCAGACGTCACCGAAAAGCTGTGCAGATCAAGCACAATCAGACGATAAGAAGAAAAAGTTCAACATATGTGGATAATCAGCACCACAAGCAAGTCAGAGAATAAGCCAGAGAAATCAACACTGCTACATTTACAGTAAAGGCCATTTTGTTGCCTGTATTTAATGTATAACTAGTGTATCAGTGAAAAACAACTGCTTTGCTACATTAAAGCTGATACTAAGCAACGTAATGTGATTTTCTTTCTCTCCATCCACAGCAATGTGTGTGTCATACAGCGCTGTGTTACCTGGTTGTAATGAGTCTCGCAGTACGCCAGCCCTTTTCTTTCATAATGCCGATGACCGAGGAAGGGCTTCTCACACTTAGCACACACAAAATGCTGCAAACACACAAGGCAATTTCAGCATATGCTAAGAATAACCAGTTGGCTACATTTCAGATGTTTTGGATTAGCATTAAAGAACATCACGACTTTTTCTTCCACCATCTCTATATGTGCAAGATAACCTGACAGCTAGTATCCATCAAGCTTAGGCAATAACTCGATCTTGATCTCAGTCACGGTATGAGGAAAGGACACTTAGACAGAACCCTAGCACTTTTGGCCGATTGTTACATTTGTAAATCAAGTCTGTTATTTTGCTAAAGAGCTTTTAACTTTGCAGAACAGCAGGGCAATATCAGAACGTAATTAAAACATATATACAACCCCAATTCCAAAACAGTTGAGACGTTGTGTAAAATGTAAATAAAAACAGAATTGAATGATTTGCAAATCTCATAAACCCGGACTCTTCTACTGCACTGCCATGCAGTATATGGTTTAGCGTTGTCTTGCTGAAATATGCAAGGCCTTCCCTTAAAGAGACGTGTTCTAAAACCTCTATTTACTGTTCAGCATTGATAGTGCATTTCCAGATGTTTAAGCTGCCCTCGCCATAGGCACTAATGCAACCCCATAGCATCAGAGATGCAGGCTTCTGAACTGTGCACTGAGAACAAGCTGGATGCTCCCTTTCCTCTTTAGTCCACAGGACACTGTGTTCATGTTTCCCACAAAGAATTTAAAATTTTGATTCATCTGACCACAGAACAGTTTTCCACTTTGCCTCAGTCCATTTTAAATGAGCTTTGGCCCAGAGAAGACGACAGTGTTACTGGAGCGATTTGACACATGGCTTCTTCTTTGCATGATATAGCTTTAACTTGTTTGTGGATTGCACGGTGAACTGTGTTCACAGACAGTGATTTCCTGTACAGAATTAGGCCTGTTTTTGATGCAGAGCCGACTGAGGGCCACAAGCATCCAATATTGACCCTCGGCTTTGCACAGAGATTTCTCTGAAACTTTTCTTGATATTATGTACTGTAGATGGTGGAATATTTAATGTCTTCACACTTTTATGCTGAGGAACATTTTCTGAAATTCTTCCACACTTTTCATACACAGTTTTTTGCAGATTGATGAACCTCTGCACATCTTTCCTTCTGAGAGACTCTGCCTCCTGGTAGTCATGTTACTGACCTGTTGCCATTTAACCTGCTTAGCTGCAAAATGCTCCCGCAGCTGTTTTTTTATTAGTACCACTTACTTTTCCAGCCTTTTGTTGCCCCATCCCAACTCTTTTGAGATGCTCACTTTCAACATCTGATATGTTTTTTTCTATTGGGAATAAAGTAAGGGTTTATGAGATTTGCAGATCATTCCATTCAGTTTTTATATACATTTTACACAACGTCCCAACTTTTGGACTTGGGGTCGTACAATATTTTGGGGAAATTAGGTTTTCTTAAAGAAGAGGTACCAATTATCATATAGGCAGAAAAAAAAACTGGGTACACTGTTCAATTTTTTAAAATCTATTTTTGCAAGAATTTTCTTTTTCTACCTATCCACTGGTCTGAATTCTTTTTTTCGTCTGAATTGATTGCTTTTAATAAACGTTTTCTTGCTGCTTTAAAGTTCCTATATATTCTGATACCATGAAGTCCTGTTCAAATATTGCAAAATGATATTTTAGTTATATCAGTTCCTAGTATTTATTTCATCACTTCATGCTAGACGTCAACCAAATATGAATAAGCACCAGGGAGAAGAAAGCCTCCGTCATGCGCTCACACCTACCTCAACATGCCACTGTTTGCCCATGGCATTAACCACACGGCCTTCGATAGGCCTCCTGCAGGCTCCGCAGATCGGCACGCCCATTTTATCATGGCACGGGAGACAGTAGAGCTCTCCTTTCAGCTCCCGAGCTTCAGCCGTCAGCTCCTTACTGTAAAGCATCACAACTTCCATTAAGTGTGTCACGACAGGCTGGGCTGTTAGCATCGTAGAGAGCGATTAATTTCCTGAACGTCCCACTAACCCGCAGTTGCTGCAGTTGAAGTGATCCGGATGGTAGGGGTCATTCTTGAAGATGAGAGGCTGCTCATCAATGATGGCATGGCACTTCTGACAAATGTACTTCCCGAGACCACGAGCCTTCTCCCGGTTGTGACAAGGACGACACAGATGCCTGTAAAACGCACACGTGCCACTTCATAAGACTCGTTCAGCTCGGAAGCAGCTCTTAAGCAATTTAACCAAAAGGTATTATTAATATCAAAACTATCTAAAGAAGTGTCACTAGAATGAAAAGGCTTACCGGCCAGCATTTTTGACAAATCCAACATCAGCTAGCACCGCCTGGCAAATGTCACAGCAGAAGCAGTCAGGGTGCCAGCTGTTGTTCATGGCTTTAATCACACGGCCAATGATGAACTCGCCTATAGACAAAGGAGGATTAACACCACGCTATGACAATACTGTGTGTTTTGGCTTATTTCTTCATTTATATTAGGAGCCATACTAATGCATAATGATTCTGGTGTGTAATTTTACAGCCAAGGGCAAAAAAGCCTGCATTTCCTAAAGTTTCCTCAAATTAAATGCAATTTTTCTGATGATAAGAAAAAGAAACGTGGGTGGATCACATACTAATTTTGCCATAACCCTCTGTGTATTCACACAGACACATTTTGAAGAAGGCAGTCTGACAGTTTTGTGAACAGGAATGCACAAATATGTACTGGGCAAGCAATGTGGAAGCGTTAGAGCCCATGAATCCTGAACTAATTTATCTCTGTTCATTTATCACATCCATTTGTGTCAGCTCAGTGAGTTCGGTATCGGTTAGTTCCATCTTTCATGAGAATCGACTTCAGCTCAAACACCTATGAAAGCCATCATGGTTCAAATCATCAGCTCCAGAATTACTGTCTTCCCTCAGGTGACAAAAAGTCACTTTTCCTCTAATTACCTTCCCTTTAAACAGAAATCATGGTGAAATGCAGAAATTGACATTTTATGGGAAAAAATGACAGAGATTTAACATTTGGTAGTGTTAAACATAGATGATGTTTTTGCCCACTGGAGAGATAGACACACAGTGCTGATGATGTCAGAGACAGCTAGCCAAAGCTAATGAAACAACTCAGTAAATCTCATGCCATCGACCTCTCACATTCTGAGGTTTAAAAACTGTAATTCACTGAACCCCTGAGAGCGACCCATTCTTTCACAAATGTTTGTAGAAGCAGTCTGCACCTGAATTTAATGATTTGGATGAGTGAGTGACTCTTTTTGCAATATAGTGCATATCTGTACTGCTTTGTATACACTTTGTACCGTTTGTTGCTCTCTAGGATATGCACTGGCATCAAACAGCCTGGCTTGCTTCAAATGACTAATCTTGTTTGCCCAATTGTATTCTGTTCATTTCTAGCTAGGTCCAGTGTGTTAAATCGTTCTGCCATAACTGTAATCAACCTAAATTACTTAGTTTTCACAGTAAAGGGAGGCTTCTTCAGAGTTTGGCCAAATGGACTGCAGATTAAATGTTATCTTAAGGTAATCCATTTGATCAGTTTCTCATTTTGGGTAAGCACAAATACAAAACAACTAAGGAATGCGTGCATAAAGTTTGATGCTGCTTGGCAATGCTTAACTTGCTACTTGGCAATGGAGTTTTGGTGTGAAAAATCAGTGCTGTTTCACAAATATCATCACAGTTAGAGCTCTTCTCAGTCAATCAGATTGTAATTTCAGAAGTAACTGTTGTATAATACAGCCTTTGCTTATAATACAGCACACAGTCTTTTGGGGAAGAATTATTCCACAGGTTTACTCTAAGATTTCGTCCTGCTGTGCTTGTACCATTCCAAAACATTGATCTTCCTCTTCTGAATTCAGTTTGCCATAGTGATGGTGTGATCTAACTCCAGAAAAACATTCCCACGGGAATGTTACACAGCTGATGTTTGTTTAGGCTCCGGCATTGAATTCCGATGTTACTTGAGGCAGTGTTGTACGCCTATCACATGAAATGATGCTCACATTCACCCAGAGTCTTTTTACAGCCACGCTGCTGTCCTAAGTTTAAGGTCTTGACAGAATTCTTGTCATGGTGCACCCTTGAAATTCTCATACGTAAAAATCCAAACTTTGCTTCTACCTACCTACTGAAATGCTATGCCCCTTCTCACGGGCTCCAACTATTAAACCACGTTGAAAATCGCGAAATCATGATAACTCACCATTCTCATGGCGGAAACAGCTCTAGAAGCTTTCACAGATGTCTATGGCTTTACGCAACCAATGATATACAGAGGTGGCATTGCTGTGCATTTTGCACAGGCTCCATTTTTCTGGTACTTCAGTGTAAGATTTAGAATGTTAATGTAGACTATAATATCACAAGGCTTACTGACTCCCCAGAAGTCCTGTAACTGGAAAGTGGATGATACTCTCCTTAAATTCAAGTGCAATTTTTCCTTTCTATAAAATTCAATTGAAAATTACTGTAAATGATATTGTGCCTGGAAAAAGGATCCTGTGAGCTCTGTCAACAGCCCCCTTCCTCTCTCTTTTGCTCTCTCTCTGGCACTTCCTGGTTCCATCCGCTTCCTTTCTGTCCACCACTGATGATTTGACCCTGCCCCAGCTTTCATGGGGTTATGTACATTTACATTGACAGCATTTTAGCAGACACCCTTATCCAGAGTGACTTACTTTACAAGGGCCCAACAGTGGCAGCTTGATGGTGCTGGGATTTAAACTTCTACCTTCTAGACCATTGAGCTACCACTACCACTATATAGTGTATAGAGTTACTGTATGCTATATAGGGTTATAGTGTACTAGCATTGCTACCCTACACTCTCTAACCTATGATAATATAGGTCTATCTCCATAATACCATGGAAAACAGAGAATCCTGCAAAAAAGTAAATGCTTTTCACATTCTTGTAGCAAGTTCTCTGAGTATGTTGCAAAATATTTAACACTCCAAGTAATTACACAAAACACTTATGCTGTAGGTTTATAAAGTTTAAATGTTTGCAGGAATATCTGAGTGACTGATCATGCATCATCTTACCACACTGGTGACAGCAAGGGGCAAACAACATCTGGAAATCGTGCTCGCAGTACTTCCTGCCTTCAAACTGCAGGGACAGGAAACATATGAAGTAAAAATTCTAACGATCTAATGATGCCTTGACAAAACTTCACTTCCAGTTAAGGCATTGGTTCATATACAAGAGCCCCACACACACACACACACACACACACACACACACACACACACACACACACACACACACACACACACACAGGATTCTCTAGAAAAGAAACATAACAGAGCATTACATTATTGCAGGAAGCAAAACAGAAAGCTGGGAGGTCCGTTTAATCAAAAGAGCCATGCTGTACCTCGTAGAAGAGTCCCTCCGGAAACTGCTGAAAGCACTGGGCACAAACAAAGCACTGCTCGTGGTACAACTCGCCGTTACTGTTGACGATCTTCTCCGCCGGGGCAAAGCCGCTCTTACACCGCTCACATGCGGCGTTTGCCAGGGCATTGGCCATATTGCTGCTGGAGTAAGAACAACTGGTAACTGTTATATTCATTACTGACTACAGGTCATTTGTGTGGATTAAACAGTTTTTAAGAGTTTCTATAGAGCTCGAAATGTAACAGTGAAGTATGTATAAAAATAATTTAAAAAATACTCAACATTTTCCAATAATGATTTCTGGACTACAGCACCATAAGACATGTTGAAGGAACTCTAGGTACAGTATTATAGAGCAGCCCATAATTCCTATGTTTTGGCATACTTTGCACAAATTATGTCTAACAAGACCTACTGTCATGCAGCCCTACCCGCTAACATGTCCTGTAAGCATGCCGGTGCAATTGACATTTGACAGGTTCTGTAAGCAGCTTGAGTATGCACGACGGAGAGCAACACAAACAAAACGTTCAGCGCTTCCTTGAGCTCTGAAGCTACACTAATGTAAACACACCGCTGTGCACTGGGGGGGTGAATACAGTTATTTGAAACGTGTGGGCCTCCCTAGCCAAATGGGATGCTGCTTTTTGCATGAAGTGAAGAATGCAGTTACTTTGATTTGTTTTATTTATAGTCCACAGCACTTGTTTCCAAAATGACTCCGGCTTTTAGACATCAGACATCCATGTTTGTGATGAGGCTGCAGGTAAGATTTCTTTCTGATGACGCTTCCATGCAGGTCGTGTTTGTGCAAGCAAGACTGCACAGTAAAATGGTTCACCACCACTCCCGAGTCAGCTAAAACTCCCTGCAAGCCTTTAGTGTCTTATAAGGGATGTGTGTCACCTTTTTTGCCAGCAGTTCTAACTTGGTTTTTCAGATCTTGCCTTGACTCCCATGGTTCCCCTTAACTGCCACTTCTTAGAGTGGAAGCTGGCAGCTGGACGTGTCTGTTTTGTCATAGTCTGGTTTGTAGGCATTACTTAGCTTCACATTCAGATTGGTCAGAGGTGGTTGTTAACTGTCAGCACAAGGTTCAACGAATCAGTTTAACACCCACTCCGCCAGACTGTTATTTCTATTAAGGTCGGAGTCTCTACGACTAGCAGGATGTCCAAAGTACCCATTCAACATGTTTGCAAAATGTTTTAAATACTGCTTTCAAATGAAAGAATTATCCGCAATAAAAAAAAGATTAACGTACTCTTTATCTTTTACTTATATATTATTGCATTATCACAATAATAATGTTGATGATGATGATAATGATGATGTTTTGCATGCTTTGATATTCTCTTCTTTTTCAAATGCTCTTTTCATATTGGCAGATTGTTAGCAAACCTACATATTATAATCCATACATAGTGTGTATGACAAAGAAAGGATTGTGATATGATATTGTTTGTCAGTATATTGTATTGGCCATACAGCTTTGACAGTGTTTTATAAGTCACTTTCCAATTAGTCTGCACGCATGACATGAGCCAATATTAGTCAACATGAGCCAACATTAGTCTAAGTATTACAGCATAATTACAGCAGATTTCTGGGCCTGCTGTGCCTGTGGTGACAGTCGTAACTACTCAGATTGCTTCTCAAGTGACTCGTAATTCCCTGAACAGATATTTCTACCAGTAAAAAAAAAATACAAGCAGTGACCAGGCCTGCATTATGATTTTGGCCCTGCATAACAAGGTCCCATGGCAATACAGCGAGATGTGGCTGGGGATAAAGGCCACTCGGAGATGTATGTTCCCTAATATGGTCATCTTCACATGGAAACGGTGCAGAACTCTGCTTCTCTCATTGTAATGTATTTTAGGACAGAGAAAATTCAAGCTGGTTTGTGCTTGTTGCTGTTTTGTGTAGATGTAGCCCAGTCATGGACAGGAATTTGTGCCGAATTGTAAAGGAATGACCACAATGCCAGTGAAATGAAATGCAATGCACACAATGTATTGCACAACCACTACTGGATTGTTTTTCATGTGAACATTTTCTCTGGATTAAGGTACAGCTATGAGGGATTTCTTCTGACTGGTTTCTCAGCCACGCCCCAAATTTGGTACAGGGTTCCGACTGGATAGTGATTACATTCCACCCTGCACTGCGCCTTGATGAAATTCTTTTCTTTTGCTACGTTCACAGTGCTACACAGAGGAATACAACACAGCTGAGCTGACTGCAAGAGATCGAAAGACATGAAGCGTCATGAAAGCAACCTAATGGATCTTACATTTCGTTTTAGCATGCTTTCCACGGCAGTGTCTAAATGCAATCTCGTGTACGTTGCATTTCAGTGAGGCATTTACGTGTGAAGTACGGCACGGTGTAAAGCAATACAGCTGTGCCTTGATAAGGTGTATTATGTTCAACCGTGACACGGATTCAGGATGTTGTTTTGAAAATGCAAATCTTCGTGTATTGTTTCTTTGGTGAAGAGGTCAAGTGATGTGAAAAACAATATAACAATGGTTTTATTTTTATTTACATTTATGGCATTGGGCAGACACCCTTATCCAGAGTGACTTATCTTATTTACGCAACTGGGGGTTATAAGGGCCTTGCTCAGGGGCCCAACATTTTTGTCATGAAAGATGGCATATGAAAAAGGTCTCAAATTTAGGTCCATTTAGTCTATGTATTTCTTTATTTTTTTACTTCTACTTTTTTATTTATGCATTTCTTTGGGCATTTATAAATTTTTATTTACATATTTCTACATTTTTATTTATTTCTACATTATTTATTTATTTCTAATTTTTTTATTTATGTATTTCTATGTGCATTTATTTCTACATGTATTTATTTATTTCTACATTTATTTATGTATTTCTATGTATTTCTTATGTATTTGTTTATTTATTTCTGTTTTTCTACATCTTTTTATTTCTAAATGTGTCCATATGCTAATTAGGTGGGCGGTCCTAAACTCACTAGGATGGACTAACTAACTAACAGGATTGGTTAAAGTACTACTACCTTGGCTGCTTTCTGATACTTTATTTAGCTACAGAAACTCTACTTAGAAGTTGGCATTAATTCATTTTACGTAGTCCTGCATAAATGATGTCTTTTTTTCGCCCACCCAATTAGCAAATTGACGCAGAAATAAATAAATGTAGAAATAAATAAATAAACGTGGTGATACAGAAACAGCCCAAACAGACATTTTCATATGGAAATGTAAAAATAAATGTCTGAACCCTCTTTTTTCCATGACAGAAATGCATTTATTTATATATTTATACATTTAACTATTTATTTGTGCATTTATTTATTTAGCCTTAACTAACTTCTTCATAGTCCTTGATAGTATTTTGCATTTTACGTTTTGCCACTGTGATTGCTTCCTCTGTAAACACTCAATGCAGAAAGGTTGTTCAAACATCTGTGTGTGTGTGTGTGTGTGTGTGTGTAAACTTCCTTAAGCCTGCTCAAACATGTGTAGGGGGGTGGAGTGTCTGAAGTCACAGTCTGAACTATAAAGTCAGATATTTATATATAAAGGTCTCTCGTCTGTCCAGGTGAGCACATTTACATTTTAGGGTTTTAAAACCTGTTTACTTCCGCATTCACTGGCACAACGTAAACTGCGCGAGCTGAGAGCCGTTGACCAAATAAGGGCATTTTCCTCTGAACCGATTCATGATTCATTGGTCGAGTCGCAAATGTTTCCAAAGTGGACATTAGAGCAGAAGACAGGGTTTGGAAATCCGTTCAGCTTATTATTATTATTCTACACTTATAAATGCACTCATACAGGAAGTAGAAAGATATATATAAGTATATACACATACATAAGACGCGCCTAGTTTAGCAAACTAGCTAGCTAGGATGGACACTGTTTGGACAGCCGTTCGTGAAAAACGCTATAACAGCAACAGATTGTTTGTTCATTAAAATAACAGTTGTACAGAGACTTGTTGAATCACAGTAAACCCGATGGCTAGTTATAACATCACTGATCTCCAGCTAGCATCACTGGAAGAAGTGTTGGTTTAAAGTGTAAGATCAACCAGACTTCTGGATTATAAATCAACAACTTCTCTTTTTTTTCCTTACCTGCCCGTCATTTCTGACACACCCAGCATCCCCTATTAGACAGCTAATCCAGGAAGAGCACTGAGACGACAACTTTATATGAAAGAGTTCAGCGCAGAGACGCTAGCCGCTAAACGCTTCTTTTCTTTTCCCCTCTCCGCTTTGCTCCAGGCGCTGGATTTGCAGTGACCCCACCCTTCTGCCCAGGGACCGTCAACAAATTCAGCTCTCAACCCAAACGCGGTCTGAGGCCCGACTCGAGTAAGGGACAGTTTACAAAAGCACGTGTCCGTCCAACACGAAAAACTTCCTGTCACGGTGCTATCATCTTTTTTTTAACCTTCTATTAAAACACTGTGGTTATAATGTTGCATACACTAGTGAATAAATATTTTTAGTTAGGTGTATGTACAGTAGGAGCTTTCGCACCGGAGGAACTTTTCTTAGTTCATAGAACTGAGCCCTGTTTGTCTTAGGAGCAAGATTCTTCTTTGCACATTTCTTTGCTAAGAAGTCTTGCATGCTGTTACTGCTACCACTACTACTAATAATCATAATTTAAATGTGTACATCATTTTTATTTGCATTTTGTGTCAGTGTATCATTTTTAACATATTTTAAACCCAGGAATAAAATCATGCACTTCACACTGAGACACTACCCACTACACCAGCATACAAGTGTATATCATTTAATACTACATAATACCAAAAGATTATAATGCAGTTACATTTTGAAGAATAATTTAATGTACTCTCTCTATATAAATGTGCTTATAGGCAGTTTTGCACTAGAGGAACTTTTTTATAGTTCTTAGAACTGTGCCCCCTTTGTTGTGTGTTCGCGAGCCGTTAGGAACAAGATTCTTCGTTGCACGTTTCTTTGTTAGGAATTGCATGCTGTTACTGCTACCACTACTTCTACTACTACTACTACCAATAATAATCATTTAAATGTGTACATCAATTTTGTTTGCATTTTTATGTCAGTGTATCATTCTTAACATATTTTAAACCCAGGAATAAAATCACGCACTTCACACTGGGGTGCTGGGACACTACCCACTATACCAGCATACAAGTGTATATCATTTAACATAGTTCAGTAGCAGAGGCGATTGCTCTAAGACTGCAAAGGAAGCTCAGCTTCACCTAAAATGTCAAAAAATAAGTGATCAAATATACACTGTTGTGTGTACATGTCATTGACTAAATATGCGCTACAACGCGCTCAACTTTTGTTCAGAATCCGCTTCTTATCACTGGTAAGGACGCGGCTTTCCTCTCACTCATTCCTGCAGCTTCACAATGCTTTAAACAGCGGGGTCACTGAGTATCCACAGAGTTCAATAGAGCAGCAAAGAGTGCAGCGAAACGAGAGAGTCATTGGATAAATGCTGTCCCGCCCATCGGACGCTCAGCGTCTCTGGGGGTCTATGGAGCAGTGGGCTGGCCTCGGCTTGCCCGGACACTCAGCTTCTGCATGATGATTGGATGATCTGTCTGAGGCTGAATCACTTTTTGATTGACAGCGTAATAAGGGAATCAGTGATCTTTTGGTGTAAACATGTTTTTTTATTTTCATTCTGTTCTGAGTTGAAACGGAGACTTTCCTAATCCTCTTAGCGAAATTTTCTTTGTTAAAAACGACTAGTGACAAATCGAGCTTCTATTTCTGGTGGGGGTTTTTTGTAGCTGCTTATGTTTGGAGACTGACTTCTATCACTCTTTCTATTGCAGTTTCTGTCCAGTGGGTGCTGCTGAGCCCCTCCACTGTCACAAATAAATATATAATATAATATAGATAAACCAACACAATTTATGATGTAGGCCGAAATTGAGCTTCCCCTCCTTGAAAGACCAGCATCCGCCACTGTTCAGTAGTAGTGGGCAGTGTAGCTCAGTGGTTAAGAAGTTGGACTACTGACCAAAAGGTCATGAGTTCGAATCCCACCGCTGTCACTGCTGGGCCCCTGAGCAAGGCCCTTAACCCTCAACTGCTCAGTTGTGTAAATAAGATTAAAGCAAATGTAAGTCGCTCTGGATAAGGGCATCTGCCAAATGCTGTAAATGATCATGATGCAGTTGCATTTCGAAGAATAATTTTACATACTGTCTCTATATAAATGTGCTTATCGCATATGGTGTTTTCGCGCCAGAGGAACTTTTTTATAGTTCTTAGAACTGTGCCCCCTTTCTCGCGTGTTCGCACTGCAAGAACCGGGGATGACTGTAGTTCTCAGAACACCGTGTATAGGGACTTTTCTAGCTCCTTCTTCAGGGTAAGTACTTTTCTCTGCGCATAGGGACAGAGTGACGTAAGTGTGCTGTGATTGGTCCAGACACATAGACCTGTACCGCAGCCTCCATTTTTAAATGAACTTGTGCACACTGGTAGCCATGTAAACAGAAGGTCTCACAAAATATGAAAAAAACACAACAGACAAATGCAGCGACAGTGAAGTCCATGCTTTACTGAGTCTGTACCTGATGGAGGAGGAACACAGAGATTTTCAGTCTTCTAGGTGAAAGGTAAAAATATTCGCTAGCATTTCATCTTAACTCGGCAACTTAGGCATTAGCAAAGCAGTGTTGTGAAAATCTCTTCTTTGGGCTTTGCAGGGTTTACAGTATATAAAAGTGTTGCTCCCTATGAAAAGTTTACTAGTGTGGTTTATACCGCTGATATCTGCATTACAGTTATTTATCAGCCACATGTTAAGACGAGGCATCCGGCTGCATTCACTTTCTGAGAGCAGCGCGGATAGATGAGAATTTATAGCGATTTTCTCCTATGCAGGCTTTAAACAGCAAGACAAACTGAAACTTTTCTTTGGACATTCACAAATTTTCCACCAGTCAGCATGCACACAGCTCTGATCACACCGTCATAAGTGTGGCTTACGTCACTTTATCATTCCTACTTCCAGTGTGAATGCAGACCAGAAAAGGCCCTGGAACAACTGTAGTTCTCAGGGGAGCTCCACAGGGGGCAGTTCCCCCCAGATTAACCGTTTGGTGCAAAAACGCCAATTGACTTATTCCTTAAATAATAAACCCCTTGATCTTCACAATGTTGTTTATGTAGGTAGAGTAAACTCTAGGGAGCCTTCTGAGAACAGTTCCTTCCAAAAATATTGGACCAATTGTGTTTTTACACAGTGCTATACACTGACAATATTTGGATTTGAACTCCAAACATGAATATGACACAGTAGCTCAGAATTTCATCTTTTAATCCCTGATATTTACATCTAGATGTGTTAAACAACTTAGAGCAACCTTTTGCTTGAACCCTTCAATGCTTCAAGGTGTTTCTTGTCACCCAGGTGTGCCGTGATAGATTGATTGGTTTAACACTTCATAGCTCTTAATGTCTACTCTTGGTCTGAGCCCTGGGTTTCACATGTTAGGTCTGCATGTGTTGTTCAAAAGGATAAACCACTATGAAAACCAGAGGCCTGTCTATGGGAGAACAGCAAATAGAATTCACAAAGATCAGCGAGAAAAAGGTCTGGAAACTAAATTAACCTCTACCAACATGATGGAAAGCCCAAAGTGCTCATGATCCAAAACATACAAGCCCAGTCATGCACAACAAGGGAGGTAGCGTCATGACTTAGGCTTGCATAACTGCTTCAGGAACAGCAACATTAATCTTTATTGATGTCAACAGCAATAATTTACAGAAATTGCAGCAACACAATGACCCAAAACACACTGCCTACACAACAAAGGACTTCATCGGGGGGAAAAGTGGAAGGTTTTAGACTGACAAAATGAATCAACACAGCAGGGGCTTATGAATCTTGATCCAAATTGTCTGGACAATAAAATCCCTTTTGTCCTATCCAGGATCAAAATGATCTCAAAGATTTTTGCCCCAGTTTTTGAAAACTTTTTCAGATTGGATTAAGCTGATCCAGGTATCTCAGGTTAAGGATTTCTAGATCTGGATTTTCTGCGATTTAATACTTCTCAAAATTGCCATCTGCTGGAATAATTTTACCAAGAGCAAATTGTTCCCATTATTCTCCATCTCCACACTTTAATGATGGATTTAATTGCTTACTTACAGTGAAGGAAATAAGTATTTGATCCCCCACTGACTTTAGAAGTTTTATAACAAAAAAATAAATGAAACGTCTCATAATTTTATGCCAGCTTTATTTTAACAGTGCCACATAGAATA
>JAOVYV010000004.1:21283312-21297351 GCA_025674545.1 Hassar affinis
TTATTATCCACACTTGTACAGCATGGCCTGTACTGTTCTCAGACGATTTCCCTTGTTTATTTTTTAAATAGATCATTTTTGTACTATCAACAAAAAAAGTTCAACAAACTTTAAACAAAAAAGTCCCTGGACTGTAATGGTATTGTTTCACAGAGCAGTTCTGTGCATTCCTTATTAAACCTCAGCAAAACTGAATTACACATTGTGATGCAAGTTCATTTCTTATAATATGATATTTTTGCTGCATTGCTCACTCAGAGCACAGCTGCACATTCATTTGAGTGTCTGAACAAAAGGTGCGGCTTTGCCCTTTGTTAAGACTGTGATACTGTGGTGCCTCCCTGCAGTGAGTTAGAACGTGTGTGTATCTGCCATATGCTTCTGCTCCAAGCTCTCCACCAGTGTCCTGTGTCCTAATTGAACGGTAATTGACTCAACAGCAGGGAAGGTCAGTTTAGCTTGTCACTATATGCCATGATTCATCACCATGTCAACTGTTACTTCATGCTGCAGTGCACGTGCACACACACACACACACACACACACACACACACACTCACACACACACAGAAGAATGGTTTCTAGAATAAAAGAGTTGGTCTAAACAGTACAAAAATGATTGCATTGCTTGGTGCCAGTACAATAATTCAACAGACATTAATATGTGGTAGTGCTCTGTTGGGTGTTATCAGTACCCGGAAGTAGACCTAGAAACAATTCTTAGAACTGATGATACAAGTTCATGATATGACCAGGAACACGAACACCAGGGCCAAAATAGCCAAAGTAATCAAGGTGGGACACAAAACAGGTGAACACATTAAGGTATTAAATCTATGACATGATGGAGCGGAGATGGATCCAAAACTAAAACAAAGGCATGTTTCATACCAAACAAAAGGATACTGAGTTAAGAGGAAACAAAATGGCACCAGAGCAACATGAGCAAGGAGGAATTTGTGACATCTGCTTCTGGATCAAGTGACAGATTTTTTTTACCTAAGGGGTATCACTAGAGCACACTTAAGAAACATTTACTGATAATGATCAGAATACAGTTATATTACTGGACATCAATGGTTATGAAACCTTCAACAACATATGACACCACCTATGGCAGGTGTATGACATGATAACATCTGAGTCATGATGCAGGGATCATGTACACTGAAGTACCAGAAAAACTGTTAATTAGTTAATTGGTAGGTCTCCCACGTAGGGGTGTAACAATACAGTCTGCTGACGATTTAATTCGATTCATGATACTGAGTTCACGATTCGATTTGCTCACAAAATTTTAAACAAAATTTAAACAAAGAACAATTATAAAAGTATAATTTTTATTTCTGAAGTGTAAAACAATGCACATTTTCTTGTAAACGTTTTTTGCAGCTTCACCATATCTTAAATAACTGAATGAAAACATTCCTTTTTTTTAAGAATTACAGTTAAAAATAATGTGTAGTTTTCTTGAGGAAAACTTTAACAAAGAATTTTTAGTCTCCTTCAAATTAAAAGAAAGATAATGAGTTTATACAGGGGTATCTGTAGTAATCTCCGTTTAGCCACGAACACAGCGGTGGAAGACAGCGGCTATGTGTCTCACTCGACCCAACAACCAACGGACGTGGTTTAGACCTGCTTGGGAAGCAAGCTTGTAAGCAAACTTTTAACTGCTGTTCACTATTACATCAGTGTTGTGCCAGTTCTTACTAATGAAAGTGAACTAGTTCACATTCATAGTTAATTTTTTTTTTTATTTGAACTAAGTTCACAGCTCCAAAAGTGAACTAGTTCACTTTCATTTGCTTCTTTTTCTCAATAAATAGGTTGCTATTCTTTTTCAAAAGAACCTCCATCTACCATCCCTCAACAGCACAAAATGACTGCTACTCCCAAACTAAATGAATTATTGTATGCCACTGAATAATCACAGACACGAGTTACATTTTAAACATTACATTACATTAAAAACCAACGCTGAAATTGACAATATAATGTAGCAGCAGGTCACTGAGAACAGCAAAGAAATCATTTTGTTTTTATCATCCTCTAAACAAACAGCTGTAGTTAGAAATCAGGGGCATGAATTGCATTTTAATATAATATAAAATTAGTATTCATAATGTCTACAAATATTAAAATCCATCACTTTATATACACCCGGGACTTCAGTTATATATATATATATATATATATATATATATATATAGTGTTTATTACTCATTCTGTAAGTAATTAAACATTACATTTTTTATCAAACACTTCTTACACACACTGTTTGCAAGAAATTGGGAACAGGATAATTGGCAGCAAAAGAGGAAACAAACAGATTACGTCAATGAACGCCATTCACGTTCATGATCTGTAAATTTAACGGTCAGCGTTCATGAAATACATGTTCATGCACAACACTGTATTGCATACATTAGATGGCATTATAAACAGAGAGCACATGATATCGTCCATCTCCACGATGCACATCATCACATTTTTGCATCGCGATGCATCGATATTCTCCCATGGGATCTTGGAGGATCTTGATGCACAGTCCTCAAACTTATGTTTGTTGAGTCTTTTTACAGCTACACTGCTGTTCAAGGTTTTTCCATAATTCTTGCAGTTACGGTACACCCTTGAAATGCTTATACATGAAAATCCAAACTTTGCTCCCACCTATGACCCAGCTCAGGAGCTCCAACTATTAAACCATGTTGAAAATTACAAAATCGTGATAACTTGCCATTCTCAAAGAAGAAACAGTTCTAGAAGCTTCCATAGATATCACAGATCATGTTATATACGCACTGACAGATGCAACCAATGACATGCATAGGTGCCTCTGTTGTGTACTTTGCATAGGTTTTTTCTGGTTTTCAGTTTTTTCTGGTACTTCAGTGTAAATACTTTCCATGCAGTTTTGTATTGGTGCTTCATGACACCACAAAGTTCTGAGAACATATTTAGCATGGAATTTGTCACATATCAACAAATGGGTCTTGCTTATTTGAACCAATGGATTAAGAGTTTATGAATGTTTGTGAAGATTTGCATCACTTATCATAAATGGGCTTATGTAGGTATCCTTAGCTTTATTAACACCACCTTTAAGTAAAGTGTAAGCCAAGTTATTTTTGTATAGCACAGTTTTCCAGAAAGCATGAGAGCTGCAGATCTTCTAGCCTCCTAAATAAAATATTTTATAAATCACAATGCCATGTGTAATTTTCATCTATGGAACAGCAATTAGATAACACTTTATATTAAAAACTGACGTGTGACATGCTCATGCATTTTCCATGAACTTAAAGTGGTGCACATATTCAAAATGTGTCACTTAATTATTCGGAATTTGTTACTTAATTATAAAGCACACCATATACCATCAATCAAGTTTTTGCTGTATTAAAAATAATAATAGGTGAAGGAAATAAAATATCCTGATGACAGGTCAGCTAAAATGATTAAAATAACATGCTGGTACAAGAAGGTAAATGAAATGAGGTATTTTACTTTGTTAATCCTGATCTAGCAGATCTGCAGGAAACCTCTATTATTTAAATTAGCTGTCACATCAATATCTCTTTGCATAGAGTACAGCTAGCTGATAACAACTGAGGCCATATATATGATACTGGTTTAATCCTGTAATTGGTTAATCCTGCTTATAACTGTAGCAGCTGGTAACTAATGCAATGTGATTAAACAAAGTAAGTGAACTACGCGTTCATTTGATATTAGGGTTAGTTACATATGGCAAATCATAATTACCTGCTTGTTAAGCTTGTTAACACCATTATAGTACAGTTCTTGTGCAAAATGCTGCTATTTTCCACATAATATATGAAGAGCTGTGCTAGCAATGTGTTATGTAACCCATTTGTGAATAAGTAATACATAATCATCACTCCTGTGGTGACTTATTACCCATTTTTTTATCATTTATAGTTCAGCATGAGAAAGCAATATAATTATTCTGACACATCTATCCGACTGCTTCAAGGAAAGAGTACAATATACTACAAGTACAATATACTACAGAACATAGTTATTAGGTTATCTGAGATAATTTAAGCCCTCGCCATCTGCCAGGGATGTCACATAAATCAGCGAGGCTCAATAGTTCTTCAGTAGTGTTCACAGCAGTGTCTATTACAACGTCTTGTCAAGGAATATGACATATTAGGTGCTGAAGTGATTTCCCTGTGTTTCATGCCTTAGGGCAGCAGTATCATTTTTGACTAGGAATCTATAACAATCACACATAAATGCTATAACATATCATAGGACAGGACAGGAGATGGGTTTTAATCGGCAGAAAATAATTTCAGCTTTGCAGACCTTGATTATTAAACACATTCAAGGGGGTTGTGTCTTGACTCTCTGGTCTTTTGTGCTCTCCAGCCCTGCCACTTTAAGCCCTCTGGTTCCCTACACACCTACACATACAAACAGAGGGAGAAATTTGGGTTCATTAATATGGAGCAGGTGTGAGCACTTACCTCGTTGCCTCTCCCAGCTCTGTCTCCTGTTGCCATAGCAGCGCTTGATCATGCTCTCACTGCCACACTGTCATATTATATTACTGGCATTCATTAAATAATATGAAAAATGTACTTGATATGAAAGAGTTTTTTATAATGATTCAGCATCTCAGTAAAACAGCAGAACAAAAAGAAAAAAAATTTAGACTCAGCACTCTTTCAGCACTATTCAGAGATTTCACCAAATAGGCAGTGTTTTCTTTTGCAGAGTCTCACCTCTATACCTCAAGGAAAGACAACCAGAAGCCCACAGATGATTAGACAGCGTTGGCATTTCTCATCTGACATGGTAGTTAGGAATTCATTTCAGGAAGATGAGGAAATATGGTTAAAAAAATTGCATGTTGCATGTTCTGTACAAATAGACAAGTGTTTCACATTCATGCATTTTGAGTGGAGGTTAGGTTAGGCAGTTATAGTAGTAGGTAGTAGTGGTGATTCCGAACTTGTTAATGAATCATAAAAGGCCATAGCCTATACAATGTAATCACTTTTTAATCATTTTTATAAATAGGTGTAATAAAGACAGCTACATACACCCAAGACACACCAAGGATTGTGAATCTTTCTCTGCTTCTATTTGGAGTTCTTATCACCAGAAAATCTCTTGATGCTGCTGAGGATGGCCCCATATGGACAGCCTAAAGATCACCATGATGCACAGCTTAAAGATACACTTTGAATTTGGCCTTTATATGCAATTTGGCAACTAATACATGCAGCCTTCCTATGATGGCTTGGACAGTTTTGTACTCTTGCAGTCAAAGCTCCATCAGTGAACAGTTGGGTGACACTGGATATGAAATAATAAATAATCCAATCCTCTAACTGTGTGCTATATAGTAAATACTGAAATTGTAACCAGTGAAATTTTTAACATGAAATCCACAACGCTGTGGATTGCTGAGTTTCTGTTAACATCTCAGGGAGATTTTCCTTGCCAATGTTGCACCAGCTTGCTCATTAGGGATAATATTTAGGGATAAAATACACTATATTGCCAAATGTAATGACTCACCCATCCAAATCATTGAATTCAGGTGTTTCAATCACATACATGCCCACAGGTGTATAAAATCTAGCTCCTAGGCATGCAGACTGCTTCAACACACATTTGTGAAAGAATGGGTCACTCTCAGGAGCTCAGTGAATTCCAGCATGGTACCGTGATAGGATGCCACCTGTGCAACAAGTCCAGTTGTGAAATTTCCTCACTACTAAATATTCCACAGTCAACTGTCAGTGGTATTATAACTTTAAGTGGAAGCAAATGGAAATGACAGCAACTCAGCCACGAAGTGGTAGGTCACGTAAAATGACAGAGCGTGTCAGTGGATGCTGAGGTGCATAGTGCACAGAGGTCACCAGAAGCTGCATCTAAGCCTTACATGACCAAGTGCAGTGGTGTAAAGCAGACCACCACTGGACATTAGACAAGTGGAGACGTGTTCCCTGGAGTGACGAATCATGCTTCTCCATCTGGCAATCTGATGGATGAGTCTGGGTTTGGCGGTTGCCAGGAGAATGGTACTTGTCTGACTGCACTGTGCCAAGTATAAACTTTTGCAGAGGGGAATTATGGTGTGGGGTTGTTTTTCAGGAGTTGGGCTCGGGCCCTTAGTTCCAGTGAAACAAACTCTTAATGCTTCAGCATACCAAGAGATTTTGGACAAATTCATGCTCCCAAATTTGTGGGAACAGTTTGGGGACAGCCCCTTCCTGTTCCAACATGACTGCACACCAGTTCATAAAGACATGGATGTGAGTCAGGCCTTCTTGTCCAACATCAGTGTCTGACCTCACAAATGCGCTTCTGGAAGAATGGTCAAAAATTCCCATGAACTCACTCCTAAACCTTGTGGAAAGCCTTCATCACCTTTCACCTTGATATCCCTGTGCTCAGAGCCCAGCTAGCTGGTCAGATTTCAATGAGAAAAATGCATGATCCTGATTGGTTTATTGTGTTTTAATACCATTATTAATTGTGTTTCATACCATTATTATTATCATCACCATATCCAAGGCTTCAGTATCATATATGTATTAGAACACTAAATGTGGTATCATGCTATGTCTGATTTTCACTTCATTATTATAATGAAAATTTTTTTAATAATTATTACTGCTAATATTTTTGAATTCCATGACTGCAGCTCACCATAATTATAATGATGGAAGACATTTAGCTGAAAGTGACTTATTTTAACAAGGAGTGCTAGTTTGTTTGTTTGGCAACATCAGTGCAGCAGTTGAGACACAGTGATGTGAGGTTAATTTAAATCTCTTCCAGGTTAATTAAAGCAGTAGCATTAACACTGAAGTTAGATAAAGGCTGCCTGTTCTGGTATTTAAAAATGAGCAAACAAGTCTTCCAGGAAAGGTGATTATGAGCAGTTAAGATCAGTTCAACTCAAGTCAGGTGGCAAATTAGAGAGTGAGAGAGAGATTATATTATGAGAATCTTATTATTAAATCTGTGTGAAGGGAGTAAAGTCATTTAAAATGTCTGTGATTATTTGCTAGTGGCCTTTTTTCATGTTTCCTATGATTAGTAAGTAATAGCATGGTACGTTTAGGAAAATAATCATAATAAATAAGTCATGTCAGATCTTTTTTCATCATCAGTAGAAAAAAGTGTGCTTATCTCTTAATTAATACTTTCTTGAAGCACCTTCTGCTTGTGTACTATCTCTTCTTGTCATGTTGATATTCCTCTTAAGATGTTCCTTTATGGACTTGGATTTGTGATTTGTCATTATGCTGGAAGGTGAATTTCAGCTGTCTAACAGAGGCCAGCAGGTTTTGTGCCAAAATAGACTGGTGTTTGGAGTTATCCATGATTCTCTCTGTCTTTACTAGAGCCATTCTATTCTATAGAATTCCCAGCTGACAAGAAACAGGACCATAGCATGATGCTGCCATCACCATGCTTCATCATGTGTATGGTGGTCTTTGAGTGATGAGCTATCATGTTTTTGTGCCACAGATACTGTTCACACCTGTTCATTCATGCAGTGATCCTAGGTCATATAGGATGTATCATGGCAGATACATCATTGGGATTTCTGTGACATTAACCATGGTATGGTTTTTGGTATCAGATGGGCTGGTTTGATTATTTCAGAAACAGTTGATCTCCTGGGATTTACACATAATAGTCTTTAGAGTTTACACAGAATGGTGTGAAAAACAAAAAGAAAAAAAAAACTGAGTGAGCAACAGTTCTGTGGGTGGAAATGCCTTGTTAATAAGAGAGGTCAGAGAACCATGTCCAGATGGGCTTTCAACCAGGGAGCTTCTCGCTGTCAAGCTGGCCCTGGAGGAGTGGTGCCACTGTCTGGGTGTAAGCCAGTGCCCGTTTACCATTTTCACTGACCATAAGAATCTAAAGTACATCAATACAGCCAAGAAACTGAACTCCTGTCATGCATGCTGTGTCCTATTCTGTCCCCAAAATTAAAATGGGGACAGAATAGGACACAGCATGCATGACAGGAGTTCAGTTCTGCTGCCCTAAGTAAAAAAAAACACACTGCCCTGCCTCTGTCCAGTATCACCTTGTGACAAATCAGCAGAATATACACTTGTGGCCAAATGTTTCAAGAATTTTAGTTTTCACATACTTTGCTGTTTCAGTGTTTTAGATCTTTTTGTCAGATGTTTCTATGATACTGAAGTACATTTATTTTGTACAAGCAGTTCATAAGTTGTTTTTTTCTTTTATTCACAAATACTTCAAGTTTATTTACAGTGTTGACCCTTCTTTTTCAAGACTTCTGCAATTTGCCCTGGTGTGCTGGATATCAGGTTCTGTGCCAAATCATGACAACCTGTTCTAGCTTAATCAGGTCTTGGAGTTTATCACAATTTTTTCTTGTTTTTGTTTGTCCACACACTTTTTGTTCATCACCAAATTGCTCCTGGATCATTGGGAGAGGTTGCGCTTGGAGGATGTTTTGATACCATTCTTTATTCATGGCAGTGTTCTTAGGCAAAATTGTGTGTGACTTCACTTCCTTGGATGAGATGCGACCCCACACATGAATGCTCAGGATGCTCTACTGTAGGCATGACACAGGACTCATGGTAGCGCTCACCTTTTCTTCTCCAGACAATCATTTTTACAGATGTCCCAAATAGTCTGAAGGGGGCTTCATCAGAGAAAATAATGTTACCTTTGTCCTCTGCAGTCCAATCCCTGTACTTCCTGCAGTCTATTGATGTTTTTTGTTGGAGAGAAGAGGCTTTTTTGTTGCCTTTCTTGACACCAGGCTATCCTCCAAAAGCCTTCACCTCACTGTGTGTGCAGATGCGCTCACACCTGCCTGCTGCCATTCCTAAGCAAGCTCTGCCCTGGTGGTGACCCGATCCTGTAGCTGAATCCTCTTTAGGAGATGGTCCTGGCACTTGCTGTACTTTCTTGGGTGTCCTGAAACCTTCTTGACAGCAACTAAACCTCTCTCCTAGAATTTCTTGATGATCCAATAAATGGTTGATTTAGGTGCGATTTTACAAGCAGTAATGTATGCAAAGCAATCATGACTTCACATGTTTCTTTGGACGTAACCATGGTTAATAGAAGAAGACAATGATTTTAAGCGTCACCCCTTTTTAAAGCAACAGGCCTGCTCTTCTAATTCAATCAGCATGACAGAGTGATATCAACTGCCTTGTTCTGTTTAATGCTCTCTCCTGAGCTAATGAGAAGTTCACTGAAATTATGTTAGCAGGTCATTTTGTGGCAGCGCTGAAATGCAGTGGAAATGGGGTTTTGTGAGTAAGTTCATTTTCATGGCAAGAAATGAATTGCAATTCATCTGATCGCTCTTCATAACAATCTAGAGTTCATGCAAATTGTCACCATAAAAACTGAAGCAGCAAATTTTGTGAAAACTAAAATTTGTGTCAGTCTCAAAACCTTTGGCTATGTATCTGTCATTACCATACCTGTCATTACAGAGCTGTTGTAGTATTTGTTGTATTGATATCCTGGTCTCTGATCCTTGCTTTGGTTTTCTGGTTTACTGATTCTTGTCTGTTGTTTGTTGTTCACCTGACCCTTGCCTGTTTTTTAACCCTATTTCTGCATATTATTTTGGATATGTTTGCTATGCTGAATAAAATACTGTTGACCTGCACTTGCGTCCACTTCTGAGCAAGTGTGTTAATAAAAAAGCCTGTCATTTGCATTACAATCAGCACTGTTTTGAGAGCTACTGATGTAAAAAATCAACACCATCTGAGTAGTGCAGAGTAAACATCTGTCTACAAAACGCTTCCTTCTTTGTAGTGTTCTTATATATTTAGTTAATCTACTGTATGTATCCATGTGCTGGCCAAATGACTTCTGTCTATACAATAAAAAATGATCAATGGATGTCCAATCCTCTGACCTAACAAGCCACAAGTCAATTATTTAGAAGCTTTTTTTCCATAAAGAAAAAGAGGTGTCCCATTAATTGGTCAAACAAACTGTTTAATCAAACTTTCTGACAGATACTTCCTCTTTCAAAAATCCATTTAATTAAAAAAAGATTGATAGTTTTAATCAAGCAACATTTTGGAGTGCCCGGTCCCTCTTTGTGCGTGTGTCTGTGAATGAGTCCATGTCTGAAATGATTAGCTTTGTAATTACTCAGGCTTGGCCAGGAATCTTGTGAACCTAGAGTGTCTGGGCCAATCCTAAGTGTCAATCTGCAGCCTTTTAGTGATAAGCAGGCAGACAGAAATAAAGTGGAAGGGCTAGAAGCTTAAGTGGGCTATTACCAGCTTCTGTGTCTCACACCTGGAGGACTCAATAATTTTTGTAATTATGCTCTACTTATGGACACCACAAACAGAAATAAATATTGTTCTCATATTGACTAGAGGTATTTAGGATGGGAGAAGAAAGCAGAAGAATAGGTGTCATCTAACTAGGAATGGGAGAAAAACTTGGTTCAAGAGACAGATTAGAGATGATCCAAGGGATCTTTCGATCTACTCTAGTTTTCCTCAAAGAAAAGTGTAAACAGTCCAGATATGTGCCTTGTTATATGTGTGTAATGCAGATGACCACATTTCAACTAGATTTGTAGAACAGCCCGAGAGATAGAGAGAGAGAGAGAAAAAGAAAGAGAGAGAGAAGATTATTTTAATTGCACATGTCTGATAGGATTCAGACACACTTGAAGGTTTTGCATCCTTAAATACTGAGCCAGATTATTTTCAGGCTAATCATGACCACCACAGCTAGCACGGGCAGTCATATAGCATTTTTCGAAAATGTCTTTTTGTGATTTTTAACCCATATTTGATGGACAAATTGTATACTTAGACTTCACCAATCCTCACAAAACATGATGGTGTTGTCACCCTACATATCTGATACAGAACTTAAGGGTTGATCCATAGGTAAGCATTGCTCTTCATGCTAGTGGCTTTTGAAGTGGGGTAGACACAAAAACTGTTTTGCACAAAAAAATTATACATTTGTATGGCAAGTTAGCCTCTAGGACATGCTAGCTACTTACAATGAATTTCTGGGGTAGTGCCATCTAGTGAATAATATTTAAAGCAAAAATCTGACTAGCCATTCACTTGCCAATATCTTGTGATTTAAAGTGTCAAACTTCCCAAAATCGCATATTCTAGATATTACAATATTCTTTAAATGCATGCCACATTTTGTGAAATTTCATCCACAGGGGGTGCTGCAGCTGACACAATTGCCTATCACAAGAACTGCTTAAGCAACAATTTAGAAATTTGGCATGCTTATTTCACTTAATTTTTGTCACTTTTTGCAGCATACATCTAACATGTACAATAACAACAAACTAAGAATTACTGGCTGATATTTTTATCTACAGAATTGCTGTTGCTGTCAAGGAGACATCCTTGGTAGACTCCTTATTAGCATTTGGAGAACACCATTGTGTGCGAGTGTGCAGGTTTGCATTATTGAAAAGGTCTTATTGGGGCAGTGGTAGCTCTGTGGATAAGACACTGGATTACTGACCAGAAGGTTATGAATTCTAATCTCAGCACCACCAAGATGCCACCATTGGGCCCCTGAGCAAAGCCCTCAACCCTCAACTGTTCAATTGAATAATGAAGTAAATATAAGTTACTCTGGATAAGTGTGTCTGCCAAATGCTATAAATGTCTGCCATTAATTCTGCACTACAGTTCAAATTACATTTGGATAGGATTGTTGGTCCTGCACATAGGATTGTGGGTAATTTAAGAATATTGACTATAGACTTCTAGCATCTATTAAGATTCTCTAAGGAAGGACATGATCCTTAGTCAATTTTGGTCATTTGGTAGGATTCAATGACTATTCAATGATGTACCATGGGAGATATGGGAAATATTGGGAAATATTAATCTTGTGGTTTTCCTCCTCTCGTTGCTCATATTTTCCTTATAACATATAAAATATATTTGGCTGTCCCTTCTCCATTCAAAGATGTGACCATGTATTATGCTTTTGTAATTTTCTGGAATGTTGATGTGCTTAAAAATGCTGTCATTTGTATTGAAAGGAACACAGAAGAAGATTATAGTATTGATTCTTTGTGAACAGGAATGATTGATTTGATGTCACCCAAAGGAGTTCAGACTGACACATAAATACACATTTTTCATTTCATATAAGAATCAAGGTTAACTAGACATCTGCAGGCTTAAGGAAGTCACATTTACAAGACATTTTCAATTGCTTTGGTATCACTTGCCTGCTTCTAGTCTAAAAAACATTTTCAAGCTAAATAAGCAGTGTACCTTATGTGTACTTTAGTTTCTTCGGTGTTCCCATGGGCAAGAGAAAACTGGAGCTTTATAATGACATGGCAGCATGCTCTCTCTCCGTCTTGCGGGTTTTGCATGCTTGTGAATCCGACTCGTGCATTTTTGGCTGAATGAATTCAGCGTGCTGCTCTGCTCTCACTGCGTTTCCTATTCAGTCCTTAAATATCACCTCTCCGACTGAGAGAGCCTTTTCTGTGGCTGGCCCGAGCAGGAGCCAGGAGACTGCAGAGACATTATTTCTCTCCTGAAACGTGCCTGTATGTCTCTCTTCCTCAATGAATCACTAAGTGTCTGACAGAGTTAGATTTTGTTTGCACGTTGTACTTTTGGCCTCTTAAGAACATTTCTGGTTTTGTTCTTTTTTTGTTGTTGTTTTCTTCATGTCTTAGCCTTGATCAGATGGATTCTGTTTAATGTGGATATTGAAAATTATTATAGCACACTAATCTTTGCATATAAATATAACCTAAAGACAAGCTTATGCACATTGGATTCAGTTCATTGCATTAAGAATTCATTTTCACTTCTGCTGCTGTTTTCACATCCTGCATTAAAAAAGGCCCATTTTCTGCAGGCTGGTACTTTTCATGGATGAAAATATGTGCAGTGGAGGTTATTGGAGGTTATTCTGCTATGATCTTAATCAGAAGTCATTGTTTGATTTCCCTGTGCAAAGACACCTGTTTTCACTCCATGGTTAATTACCAGGTTAAATAGGTGTGTTAAAGCTAAAAAATGAATAAGCTGTGCTTCATTCTAGTCCTCCAGGACTGTAATTAATGACTAATCTAAAATCTCAGTGCAGCATGTGCTTCTCTCTCTTTCAGGCGTGAGGAAGCAGGAAGGATGTGGTTTCTAAAGCATGGACTGGTCTTTTTCTCCTCCATCCAGAACTCTCTGCTCCTCCTTTGCCTAATTGCCACTGCAGGGAGCACGGATGTTCGAAAGAAGAGCCCTTTCTCATGGAAAACAGGTGCGGCTTCATTTCTTGCTGTCTGCTACAATTTCAGAAATTGCAAGTAAGCTGAGACTAGCTGAGCAGGTATGAATGTTTACTTCAGCTCTTGATACTAAGGACGGGAGATATTAAGGGAACTGGTGGATATTGGTGCTTAAGTAAAAGGATTTACACATGAAAAAACAGTTATTATGATTAGGAAAGCATTACAATCCCAGTGTGTTTCATCCGTCTATGTTGAAAGTGTAGGGGGAATAAAATGCAGTTATCGGTGGAGTCCATCTGTTTGGGTTTTTAATCAAGGAAGCATGATTATGTTCAAGACTAACCAGAAAAATGACAGCTTCCCACATAACAAGTCTGTTGAATTCTGATTGTATTTTCTAGCATCTACCTTATGTATTACAAATAAAACAAAATACTGTAAGTAACTTCTTTAATTTTCTAGAAAATGCTTTATAGTGTAACATCCCAAATAAAGAGGACTTATTTGTTTCCTTGGGACATTTGATCAGTTTTGCAGTGAGCATTAGGGCTGTAGTACAAACCGGATTCCAAAAAAGTTGGGACACTAAACAAATTGTGAATAAAAACTGAACGCAATGATGTGGAGATGGCAAATGTCAATATTTTATTCGTAATAGAACATAGATGACAGATCAAAAGTTCAAACTGAGAGAATGTATCAATTTAAGGGAAAAATATGTTGTTTCAAAATTTCATGGCGTCAACAAATCCCAAAA
>JAOVYV010000004.1:21341273-21352076 GCA_025674545.1 Hassar affinis
TGATGATCATTAGCACCTGTTTGGTATATTTGGTTGATCATACACCTGACTATAATCCTACAAAATCCCTGAATTTGACAAAGGGTAGTAACACCAAATACTGATTGGATTTATATTTTTCTTTTGTTCACTCACTTAGCATTTAATATATAAATTAATTTATAAATGTATATTTTAACATATAAATGCAGGCCTTTGTGTTACATGAGGGGGTAATGAGCAGGATGCAAGTGTGTATGCTGAGTGTTTTGTTTGTATTCAATAGCTGTATTCAAAGTCTGGAGCAGGGGTCAGAGCACATCAGAGAGCATGACATTAAGATAATGTATATTCATAAACCAAAGAGCAAGCAAGAGTCAAAACCAGGAAATATGAAACATGGACACTAAGAAAAAAAACACTTAACTACTCAAATGGACAATAAGACTTTGCAAAGACACAGTGAAAGAGAATAAAAATAGAAAAACTATCCAAGGGATGAACTGAGAATAGGTGCACATGTTCAGTGAACAGACTAGTGATAGGGCAGAGGCAGAGACAGGACCAGAATAAAAATATACAACATATAAATATAAATATAAAAACAAGTAAAAAAAAAAGATGGCACAATACATGAGAAGGGGAATTTGTGAAAACATATTACACCATTTGACCAAAGGAAGTGGATGTGCATTGTGTAGGTTTATGGACTGTTTCTACATTGCTTATTTTCATTTACATATAGTATATATTTAGTTGCATATACATTGCATAGAATTGTGAATTTCTCAATGATGCACCTGTTTCTGTGGTGCAATGACATTTTTGTGGAACTGGAAAAAATACTGTGGTCTTTAAACAACTAAAGGCTGACATTTTTTTCTAGAGAAACTTCTACATACTTTACTAATATTTTTATGCTTCCTTTGAAACACTGAACTGTATTTATAACTGTTTAATGAAATGCACTATGCAGCTGCTGACCATCACCATGCTGTCTTTCTGCAATTAGACCCTCTGTGCATTTTATGCAAATTTTAAAAGTGAGTAGTGACCAAATGAGCATCCAGTAGGGACACGGCCAACTGCGCAACAGGAATTATTGTAATGTTGAGCTTCTGCCAGTATTTCATTGTAGAAGTGGTGCAACAGATTAGGAGATTGTGAGCAATTAGTTCAAATGCAGTGATTAGCTTTACATGTTCTGCAGGATGTGCCCCTTATACCTTCTGCCCATTTGTTCCACAGCAGTGACATGTGTTGGGATGGACGATGCTCCTGCAGACATGGCAGAGTGTGTGCGGTGGGCGGGGGCAATGCCCATTGCGGTGCAGCAATGCAGGGTGGCATGCAAAGACGACTGCATCCTCAGTGCTTGGAGCAAATACTCGCAGTGCCAGGGCTGTGGAGGCTCACGCACTCGCACTCGTTCGCTCATAGGTATCACACATGAGCTCAGACACTGGCACATACCTGCACATGTATATAGTTGCTTTTCCAGCAAAAAATTAAATGTGACACAGAACTGTTTATATGTCAGTAACAAAAGCAACACATTACATAACAGAGCATGTTTCAGACAGAAAACATAATGAAGGCTGCTGGGTTTTACATGCAAAAAAAAGAAGTAAGTGTGACAGTCAAAGTCTCTAGAAGAGCTGTGGCAGATTCTCCAAGACGCTCAGTAAAACTTACAGCTAATTACTGTACAGTACGATGCAGAAGTCTTACGCAAACGCCAGGACTCGCTGTAAAACAAAGACGCCTTCGAAAAAATAATGATGTTTCTGCATAAAAGAAAACACTACTAAATAAAGTCCAGGAAACAGGAATAAACTAAAGGAAGTCCATATTTGGTGTGTGTTTTTCTTAAACAGTGTCCCAGGTGTTTCACAATGTGTGCAGCTTTATAAGGAAACAAGCTTTTATGTTTTACTGAGTGTCTTGAAGAATCTGCCACAGCTCTTCTGGAGACTTTGATTGTCACACTTACTTTTTTTTTCTCACATACTTCATCAAATCCCAGCAGCCTTCATTATGTTTTTTGTGTGAAAAATGGTCTGTTATGTAATGTGTTGTATATACACACTATATGGATAAAAGTATTATTCGGACACCTACACATTACAACTACAGGAGCTTCATTCTAAATCCATAGGCATTAATATGGAGTTGCCCCACCCCCTTTGCAGCTATAACACCTTCCACTCTTCTGAGAAGACTTTCTACCCAGATTTTGCAGTGTGTCTGTGGAAATTTTTTGCCCATTCATCCAGAAAAGCATGGTGAGACGCAGATGTACTTCAAGAGGGCCTGGCTCGCAATCTCCATTCTTATCCCAAAGGTGTCTGATGGGGTTGAGATCAGGTTTCTGTGTGGGCCAGTCAAGTTCTTCCACACCAACCTCACCCAACCATGCCTTTAGGGCCTTTAACATTTCCCTTCACTGGTACCAATGAGCCTTTACCAGCCCCTAAAACACAACCCCATAACATTATCCTACCTCCACCAAACTTTACAGTTGGGACAATGCAGTAACATTCTCTAACCCATTTACCAAACCCAGACTCATCCATTAGACTGCCAGATAGAGAAGATTCCTCATTCCAAAGAACATGACTCCACTGCTTTAAAGTCCAGTGGTGGTGGCTTTATATCACTCTATCTGACACTTGGCATTGTGCTTGGTGATGTAAGGCTTGCATGTAACTGCTTGGCCATGGAAATCCATTTCATGAGGCATCTGGTGCACAGTTTTTGTGCTTACGTTAAAGGCCAGAGGAGATTTGGAACCCTGTAGTTATCAACACAGCAGAGCATTGGTGACTATTATGTACTATGCTCCTCAGTGCTTCAACCCTGCTCTATAACTTTATGTGGCCTGCCACTTTGTGTCTGAGTTGCTATGGTTCCTAAAGCTTCCACTTTTCAATAATACTACTCACAGTTGATTGGGGAAGAAATTCCACAAACTGATCTGTTGCAACAGTGGCATCCTATTACAGTACCACACTCAAATTTAATGAGCTGCTTATGATGGCCCATCCATTCACAAATGTTTGTAAAGGCAGACTGCATGGCTAGGTGCTTGATTTTATAAGAGGTGTGTCCGAATACTTTTGTCCATATAGTGTATGTCATTGTAAGCCTATAAGTATGAATAGAATGGAGAGAAATAACAGGTAAAATTGTGTATCAGCAAAAATAACCATGCGTAACTAGAGTAAATGTATATTAAATGAATCTAGTAGGCTTTGTATTGTACACTTACATACTGTCATCTTTTGAGCACCATTGCAAAGTTTTGTTTACAGCAGCTAGCAGTACTTTAGCCCTGCATATCAGTCATGTAGTAGAGTGTCAAACAGAAATCACCAGGTTGTTGTAGATGGGTCTCTTCCCATTAGAGTAGGCTAAGTATCCGTCTAACAACATCGCCCATGTCCCGTTATTCTCCAGGCCGCAGTAAGAAATGGTGGCGCTGCCAGAAGGAGATACTAATGGAGAGAGAAGCGTGTCCCTGCTCTAAGTATCACACGCAAGTCAAAGGACCATGGTCTCCATGCTTGCTCCCTGAACTCCACCAAACTGTTGGCTATCTGTTTCCCAAGAGGGGCTCCCATCTGATTCAGAGGATCACCCAAGCCTGGCATATGCTTGGAGAGGGCAAGGAGTGTGGGCAGGGGTGGCGCTATAGAGCCCTGGCATGTCTGGACCATCATGAGCATCTGGTTAATCTTGCTCTTTGCAACAGCAGCGGTGAGGCCACAGCTGTTGTTTACCTGGTATACAGTAGGATATGTCCTAAAAAATATTAAAGAAATGTTGAATATAAATTTGTTTTGCAGTAGTTTGAACCCATGAACCTGTGTACTGAACAGAAATATGCCTGATTTACTCTGCATAAATGTCAGCTGTAATTTACTAAGAAAACAAACAGCACTAAATTGCAAGTCTGATAAATTGCATGTGAGGTTCGTCTGGCAGATGATATGCAAAGAATAATTGCCTAAGTGACTGTCATCTGCAGAAAACAATATTAGAATAGTTATTTGGTATGTGTGTTTTGTGTGTAAAACCAATTACAAGCATTGAAACACACAGAACAGGAAAACTGCAGTTCTTCAACATACAACATGATGTGTTCGTAACATGTCTTTGAACGGTGTTTGCATTAGAAATGTGATTTTACAGTAAATATTTAAATATGAAACTGTCCTGTAGTAATAGCATAATAATAAAATATATCATATATGTCTATCATTATATACATAAGAAGGGAAATCTGTATTTATTCTACTTATTATTCATATATTACTCACTTGCTGTGTTCCAGGTGTTGAAGAGGAACAGTGTACAGTGCCTTGTCCTCTGGACTGCAGGCTGAGTGAGTGGTCTGCATGGTCCTCGTGCAGCGCCCCCTGTGGTGGGGGAGTGAAAGTGCGTGCTCGGTGGTTAAGAGAGAAGCCTTTCAATGGAGGAAGGCCATGTCCAAAACTGAACGTCAAAAATCAGGTGAGAGTAGCATTGCTCCAGGGAAGTAATAGGTGGGTGTTTAGGTCAGATCAGCTCTACACCACTGATTAGCACAGACTCAGAGTGTTGATGCTGGCATACATACATACATTCCTCATCATTGATCACTTTATCCTGGTCAGGGTGGTGCTGGATCTGGAACCTATCTTGGGAATAGTGGTTCAAGGTGGGAGAAAATATATATTTACACAGAAACATTCCCACCTTAGGTCAGTTTAGAGTTGGCAGTCCACCTGCATGTTTTTGGACAGTAGGAGGAAACCAGAGAACCCAGAGGAAACCTAGAACACAGGGGTGACACTCCCCCAAACAATCCCCGAAACTCCACCAGCCATTTTTTAAACAGAATTTATTTGAATTTACAGTAACTGCTAATGAAAACAATAATCTAAATGCAGCAGCCTGAACATGAAGGCTGCAAATCTGAAAAAAAAAGCAGTGGACTTTTACAACCCCAATTCCAAAAAAGTTGGGACGTTGTGTAAAATGCAAATGTCAAACCCATATTTTATTCACGATAGAATATAGAACACATATCAGTGAGACATTTTTACCATTTCATGAAAAATATTTTAGCTCATTTTGAACTCAATGCATCTCAAAAAGTTGGGACAGGGCCTTCTTCTTTTAACGACAGTCTATAAATGTCTGGGAATTGAGGAGACCAGTTGCTGGAGTTTTGGAAGAGGAATGCTGTCCCGTTCTTGTCTGATGTAGGATTCTGGCTGCTCAACAGTCCTGGGTCTTCTTTGCCGGATTATTCAATTCATGATGCTGTTGTGATGGATGCAGTATATGGTTAAGTGTTGTCCTGCTTGTGCAAGGCCTTCCTTGAAGGAGATGTGTTCTAAAAACCTGCATATACTGTTCAGCATTGATGGTGTCTTTCCCATGTGTTTCCCTGTGCGCTGATAACAAGATGAAAGGTCCCTCTGCTCTTTAGTCCATCCGTTTAGGTGTCCGTGGTTTTCCAAAAAGAATTTCACATTTTGATTTGTCTGACCACATAACAGTTCCAACTGCCATAGAGTTCAAAATTAGCCAAATGAACTAATCTCACATCAACATCTGATATGTGTTCTATGTTCTACTGTGACTAAAATATGGGTTTCTTACATTTGCAAATCATTCCATTCTGCTTTTTTTTTGCAATTTACACATGTCCCAACTTTTTTGGAATTGTGGTTATATTATTGGAATACTGTTTAGGAGCTGCAGTGCCTAACTTTCTACCTTCAAACATTATATTCTGTTTTTTGTTAGTCTGCCCCTTCAAAACCCACTGGGGATTTGGTCAAATCCTATTTTTCTGAAATAATGCTTACATACTGAACATTTTATGATGCACTTTCATCATTTGATTTTGTTTGCTGCACGTTGCTGTACTATCACTGATTTCATGTCAGTGGTTTAGTAGAAGACATGATAGTATGTATTTTGGGTATTGTTGTACTCATGTGAATCTCTAGGACATGGTGTTTATATCTGGAAATTTCTTATCTGTATGACGGTAATAAATGTGCTGTGTATTGTTAGCCTTAATTTAATTATAATATTTATAAGACGCTCAATGAGTGAGACTGCAGTGAAGTTATGAATGCCACAGGTAGCTCATTTTTGTCACCTTCTTCTTCTTCTTTTCACCAATTTTTGGTTGTTGATATCATACCAATATAGTCTGATATCATCAGACTTCACCAATCCACATGGTTGTTGCCCTTCAGCTAGCACCCCCTGAAGTAGATAGGCTCAAAACACTTTTATGGGCAATAGCTTGAAAACATTTTTTTTTATTATTACCTTTTCATGGCAAGTTAGCCTCTAGGAGGTGCATTACCTTAGGCTCAATACTTTAGCCCAATATCATTCATTTCCAGACTAGTGCCAAATAGGGAACAATGTTCAAAGAAAAAATGTAGCATTTCATCCAGAGATCGCTAGTTTGAGTCCAGATGATGCGATAGTTGTAGGTGAGCAAAATTGGCCATGCTGTCAGCACACTATTTCTCCCATGTCAATTAGAGTGACATTGGCTAATCACGGCCTTCTGTGAGCTCATGTATAAAGAAGGTGGGTTGGAGCGTTTTCCTCTAAAAAAAGAGGGGGGGGTCTAGGGGTCTTGTGATGTAAAGGCTCAAACTTCACACCCCATATCACTACCACATTCTTTAGAGTCATACCAAATTTCATGAGATTTTATCTATAGGGGTGCTGCAACTGACACATATCATCTTGCTGCATTTCATTTCTTGCTTTTTCTCTCACTTTATGTGACGCTCATATTACACACCGCTATGGAATCTTCTTACAAATGAAGTAGTTAAGCCAGTTGTATTTAGTTAGAAGTCTGCTTGTAAGAAATGGGATAAGACTTTGCTTGGGCTTTAATGGGGCTTTGCTTGAAATCATGCATTGTTTTACTTTTGGCTAAAACCGGGTCACAGAAAAAGGTAAATATAATATTGGTCCAAAAATCCCATTGTGCTGGCAGATTTCAAATGCCTCTTGTTGTGCTAGACAACCTGCATCAGCTCTGGGTGTATTTCTGCCCATGAAAATAGAATAGAATAGAATAGAATAGAATAGAATAGAATAGAATAGAATAGAATAGTGGTTTCCACCATGTGCACAAGTGTATTTGTGAGTATGAGAGAAACCACACGAGAGAATGAGGTGTGGAAGTTCAGTTATTTGTGCATTAGGCTCAAGCTGGTCCCTGACCTGCCCCCACTGTTAAACGCTGGCCAGAAGTGCTTTTGTTTTAAAGCAAGTCTAAATAAGTTATTGTCTCTCTGGAATTCTCATCCCACAGCATCTCTTTTCTGTCTCTTCTGTTTATATGCTGTGGCTTACTGCCCTTTAAGCTATGCTCCATCAGAGCAGGTGAAACTTCATTAATGTTTTATAGGAACCAGGAGACATTTTTCCTGGCTCGGTTTCACACTTATAAATAAACCCTTAAACTCCTGACCCGGGGTCATCCAGAAAGGGAGCAAGAAATGTGAAATAGTCATTAATGGAAACTTTCTCTCTCCTTTGCCTTCTCCTCAAACTGCACGTATGGACATCTACAAAGGCTCAGGTTAGTGATTACACTGAGAAATGCATGCTGCCATTCTGAATATGGATGTCGGTAGCTGTGTTTTTGGCCAGGTTGGTGTGATTAATCATGCATTTCTTTCCCAGGTGTCTGAGGTAGTGCCTTGTTACTCTGAGTGCAATCAGTACAGTTGGCAAGCTGAGCCCTGGTCCATGTGTGCCATCAACTCACCCAACGCTATCAGCATCATGAGCCAAACCCAGCCATCATGTGGAGAGGGTGTCCAGACCCGGAAAATCAGGTGAGCTCACTTCATCGCTATGCCCCACTTGTCGTGAACTGTCATTTTTCTTGCAGCATCGCTGATGCTCCTAGTCTTCCCAGCCCCTTGGGCGAAGCTGCTGCTCATCAGTGAGGTACTTGCTGTGTGCTCTGACTTTGAAAATTACTTTCATAACCACAGCTGTACCTGATTGAAATTCAGGTCTTTAAATAAAAAAAAAGACTCGAAACATCTTATCCATGTCATATGAATAGATGGGCTCATAAATCTATGTCCAAAATGGAGAGCAGGATATAACACTGACAAATAGATTGATGATGAAGTCCCATTTCACAATTACAAAGGATTACAACAGCTATGACATTGAAACTTGTTTAACATGCCAGTTAGGTTTCTATATGACATGGTATCCTTGTGTAGGATAAGTAGGATGCTTGAGCATTTCGTGGATAAAGACAAGATATTTGTAGTGTCACCTTGTTTAATTTAAACAACTCACCCTATGAATGTTACTTGGTTGCCTTTTTGATTATATTGCTTAGACAAGCCTAGGTGTTCATGAATAAAGTTTTAATGAATTTGGGATTGGTAGGTGCGTGAGGAAGGAAAAGGACAGGCATAGCACCGTGAATGATTCTTTGTGTGGCCAGGATAATCAGCCAATCACTGCTCAGGCCTGCCACCTGCCTTGCCCAGGCCAATGCGTCACATCAGAATGGAGCCAGTGGAGTGAATGCCCGATGGTGAGTACGTGACCGACTGACCGATTGACTGGTGTCAGGACATTTGGTCACACATGGAAAACTGCCTTTTCACAACAGGTCATATTGAAGTTAGTTTTAGGTGTAGCACAGGACCAAAGTTAATGACATCTAGCGGTGAGGTCGCAGATTGTAACCAACGACTCCCTCCTCTCAGATGCCAACAGTGCAGCATATTCTATCTGCCTTTTCTACATTGTGGTGACAGTTTAAGGTCTATTTTTGCATAGTGAAAGACCAGATAGAAGGTAATCAGTAAATTTAAAAAAACTAATTTTATCTTATTGATCAAATTAGAGCCTAATGTCAGATGATTTGTAGCAAACGATTATGTTTTTGCAGCTTTATTATTTTTCTGACAATTCCCACATTTTTCTTGGTGATTAGTTAGGAGTATCCATCGATTGGCTGGGTGGAGTGTGAGTATGGTTGGTAGCCAATAGCAACACAGAAGGCGGGATTTGTCTGACCGAAATTAAATTACATTTAAATTACATTTAAATTGGTACCTGTCCAGCAGAAAACAGGTGACCTCAGCATCACTTTCAAAACAGTTCCTAATGGGAATAGCTTCATCGCCATTTATTTGATTATTTCATTCAGTTTATATTCAGTTTTCACTTTTGTTGACAACAAGGATTACCTCTGCCTTGTCTTTTCTTCTGCTAAATAATAACTTATAAGCCTCCAATTCTCAAAATGTGGGCTGTCAAACTTAGCCAGCACCAGCAGCCACTGTTTCCTCTTCTTTTCCATCTTCAAATCAAGTTGTTACTTAAACATAGAAATGTGAAATGTGCTGTCTGTTCTAGGCTACTGTAGAGAAACATGGTGGTGCAACCTGCCTCTGCAGAAAACTAACAAGCTATCAAAAACATGATTTGTAGTTACAGGATATAATAATACACTAACAAAACCTACTATACACTGAAGTACCAGAAAAACTGTTAATACTTGGTAGGTCCCCCAAGGGATCTTGGAAGGAATGTTGCACAGTCCTCACGCTGATGTTTGTTGAGGCCCCAGCATTGAATTCCGATGTTACTTGAGACAGTGTTGCATACATATCACGTGAAACGATTCTCGCCAGCCGACGCTGCTCACGTTCACCCAGAGACTTTTGGTAGACCAGGCTGGTAAGGTTTTGCTGGATTTCTTTTACTCATGGTACACCCTTGAAATGCTGATATATGAAAATCCAAACTTTGCTTCTACCTCTGAAATGCTATGACCCATCTCACGAGCTTCAACTATTAAAGGCCAGAAACAAATGTAGAAGGTTCCATTGATGTCTATAGCTTTATATGTGCTCTGGCGGAGGAAACCAGTGATGTGCATAGATGGTATTGCTACGTATTTTGCATTGGCAGTTTTTCTGGTACTTAAGTGTATTCTAATTCTTATAATAGATCTTCATTAATTCTACACACTGCACCTTTGAGTAGTTTATAAATGTCCATGTGTGTGTCTCAGGGCTGTAATGAGAAGGAATTAAGATGGAGGAGTAAAAAAGTGCTGAGGGTGCCAGGAAAAGGACACACCTGCCCTGAGATGAATCAAACACAGTCCTGTGCCAACACTACCTGTCTCTCATACTCCTATGCTTATTCAGGTCTTTTTCATACACAAAAACACACATATATTCACTGGTCACACAGTGCCATAACATTAGTAGTGAATAGTAATAAACATATTTTAACATAACTTTCTAAATACTATGTGTGTGTCAAAGACTGGAGCAGTTGTCAGCTCAGTGACAACGCGGTATGTGGCCAAGGAACGAAGACACGCCTGCTGAACTGCATCAATAGTGATGGAAAGCTCGTGGAGCTGAGCATGTGCAAGGAGGTGATGAACACATTACTATTTCACCATCATTTTGTTCTTACATCCTGCTAAATCATGCTAAATTCTGTCAGTGTGTCTATGTCAGGAATGTTGAAATGCTGATCTGTACAAATTTTTATCTTTTATAAGTGGGGTCCTTCACGAGGGAAGCTGTCTGCTCCATGTGAAGTCAGCTGTCCTGTTGACTGCCTGCTGTCTGACTGGTCACTCTGGTCCGAGTGCTCGCACGCCTGTGGAGCACAAAGTATGACAACACAATCCAGCTCATAGTAATCTTATCCTACTTCACATATACAGTACTTTTTTTTTTTTTTTTTTTTTTGTTTTTTCCCCGATTTTATACCAAATTTATTCGT
>JAOVYV010000004.1:21498919-21510196 GCA_025674545.1 Hassar affinis
GTGATTCAATTACTCTTGTAAGTCGCTTTGGATAAAAGCGTCAGCTAAATGCAATGTAATGTAATGTAATGTAATAATGTACATATATACAACGAAATAAAAGACAAAAAACATTAACGAATTTCAAAAAGGATCATTATTTATATAGACCTAATATTTGTATTATACACAGTAAAATACGCGGAATATTTATGCCAGTTTATCCGAATACCAAGTGATCAAATAACTTCATTATTAATAATGAAATAAATAATAAAACGGATATGATCGTTTTAAACATCATTTAGGTTAGAAATGTATCTGAAGTTTTACCTAAACTAGTCTATATGTAATTCTGCAACAAAACCGCTTTGTGTATCCAGTGCGTGAAAAGTCAAAGCAACAAAAACAACAGAAACACAGGTGATCAGATGAAGCTGACAGTACTCACGTGTCATAATTATCCCGGAATCCTTTAGCGAACGGATTGTGGTCGATCTTCAGCTGGGTGATCTAAAAATGTTCAAGAGGAATGTTCAGTCTTAAAGCTGGGGTCCTAAACGCACTCTGTAATAGCAGCTAGAATAAAAATGAGCTCAGCAGTGTGTGTGTGTGTGTGTGTGTATTCAGTGCGCCCTGCGGTTGTTGTATTGTCCTTACGTCCGTGTTCTGGTATGCAGTGACCGCTATGAACTGCGTTTCCGGGAAGGTGAAGGTGTGAACGCGGTCGGGCCGGCTCGAGTCTTCCGTCCCGTCTTCATTCACCTCGACCAAGTGCACGCGGGGCTGGTACTTATGCAGCGACTGGAGGACGACCATCTTGGCAAACCATGAAACAAAAAACAGAAAGAGAAAAAGAAGTGTTAATAAATCCATCATGCATGTTCCTCAGCCATTTGACAAGGTGCCAGAGGTTGACGGCGAGCACGGAAACCACAAACAAGAGCCAATTACGCCATATGCGCGTGCCAAAAAAAAGCAGAGAAACCTTCTCTCAGGCTTCATCACACTAGCAGTGAAAACGATTGGAGCTCGGAAGAATAACGGCACATCAAATTAAATTAAAAAATATATTGCACTAAATATTTTCTAAACCGCTTTTCCTCATCCATTCATTTTAAAGTTGTTTTAAGAAAAAAATTGAACTTTCAGTCGCATCGTGCTGAGTGGAATTAAACGTGCAGTTCGGATGATGAGCGGTGAAGGGCTCGTGCACTCACCTGTCCGCTGTTGTTTGAAGCTCCTTTGTTGTTGGTTAACTTCAGTTTGCCGAACGAGATCTCCTGGCGCATCCAGTGCGCTCCGGTGTTTGGAGAGTCCGGGTGCATGTACACTCTGTTTCCTGCAAATGTATAAAGATAGCGTGGGATCATGTTTTTGTTTTTTTTTTTGCTAGAAATGAATTAGATACAGAGAATAAATGTAGCTCTAATGGGGATTAAGAATGAACGGAAAGCTGTAATAATTAGTACAGGGTACTGTTAACGCATTTGTGCGTGTTTTATTTCACGTGTACCGGTTACATTCGTGTCCGCTTTCCCGCACGGGACCCACTTTCCTCCCTGGAAGCGCCAGTGGTTCGGATCCGCCAGAATAACGTCCACAAAAATATTATAATGGGCTGTCGGGTCAAGTCCGGAAATGTTGAAGCTTAGGAACGGAAACATGCGTCTGGAGGAAAATACAGAGCAATTATTAACTAATTGTGTTTGGAATAAATAATATTTGTTAAAATACTACTAATACAACTAATACTACTACTATTACTACTAATACAACTAATACTACTACTATTACTACTAGTAATACAACTAATACTACTACTATTACTACTAATACAACTAATACTACTACTACTATTACTACTATTAATACAACTAATACTACTACTATTACTACTACTAGTACAACTAATACTACTACTATTACTACTACTAATACAACTAATACTACTACTATTACTACTACTATTAATATTACTACTATTACTACTATTACTATTACTACTACTATTACTACTACTACTACTAATAATAATACTAATAGTAATAATAATGTTTCAGTGACAGTAACGCCAGCCTTACCGCCCCTGTTTGGTGATGATCATCTCGGTCTGGTGTCGGTGAAATTTGAGCCAGAGCGCGCGGTTGCAGAGATACACTTGCGCTTTGGCGGCCATGAGTCCCGGGTGCGCGGGGGAGAGCGGGTACAGCGCGCCGCTCTGGTACGCCTGACTGTACGCCTGCGCGTAAGGATAACCGGCGGCAGTGTAGTTCTGTCTAGGCGCACCGGACAGAACCCCCTCGTACGGCCCGTTTGGAATGACGCCGTGATGCGCCACGAAGTGACCCGGATTGGTTATGGAGAAAGGCGGCAGCGCGTGTCCGTGCTGCGCCGCGTATGAGAACATGGTCGCGGAGGAGGAGGAGGAGGAGATGGCGGCGGTCGTGCGGGCTCGGCTCGGCTCAGGCACGTGTCGCTTCTCCGCGTGGCTCCCATCCAAAGTGCGTTGCGCGTCGGACCCAGTGGCGGTGTCGCGCGCGGGCGCGGGCGCGAGCTCGTTCCTCTCGTCTTCTTCGGCGGTCAGCTCGGCAGGGAGTTTTGTTAGAGCCGGGTGGTTCCCTGGGGCGGCGCCGGAGGACGGCGCGGGGTGGTGCTCGGCGAGCAACTCGTCAGGAAAGTCGCTGGCCGCATTTCTGGCCGATGGCGAAGTGCAGTGCTGCAGGTGCATCACGCGGATATACTCGGCTGCTTCCAAGCGAGCCAAAGTTGTCGGGGTGTTTTTTTTTCTCCCCGTGATTAGAGCGCGTGCGTTAATGAAGCGGCAGCGCGCGCGCCTTCCACTGAACCGGCTGCACCGTGCACAGCTCGACTTATTATAGCAAATTGACGTCGATCCGTGCCCTAATTGGGGTAGTGTGCAAAAGCATCGCGCTGAGATGTGTTTATTTATTTATTTTTTTACTTCTTGCATATATAATTAGGTACAAAAGTTTTACAGGATCCAAAGAGCAGAAGAATAAACCTCGGCACGTCTGAGTGGCAAGAGGAATACACACACACACACACACATCAGTTTGACTTTCAACTAATATCTTAACATGACCATGTTGACCATTCTGCTAGGATCATAAGGAAAACCTAAGTCGCACTGAATGCAGTGTTTGTTTCATTAGTCCTGAGTGTTTACTGTGAGTGAATACACAGAGCACAGCATCACACAACTTTAAAACGGGGATTTAATCAGAAAATGTATTTAAGAAAACCAGGACACACACTGAAGCCCCTGAAATGAGAAAGCAGTCATGCTTATTGGTCACACGAATTAATATGTGATGCTTTGATGCGTTGGTTTGACTTTGACTTCTATAGAAATTTTACTTAAGAAGCAGCTGTTGATCCTACAGCAGGGTTTATTTGTTCCAAAGGCGGGTTATACAGTACTGAGAAACTACCAGTGTGATTTGTGGTGCTCTGGAAAAAGGGAATGAATGATTTGCCAACCATGTGGCCTGTAAATACAGACACACCCAATTCAAAAGGCTGGGTTTTGTACAGGTTTATTTCTTAAAAAGACACAACAGACAGAATATTAACGTTTATGCACAACCAGAGTTTACTGGAACACGACGGTATCTAGCATAGCAGCGAGGCACTGCACGATATTAGACGTCATCAGGACATCCACGTGTTCCTCCAAATGTCGTTTTGGATCCTAAGGAAAGATAAGAGAGAAAGTGAGGAATATCAGACCTTTCAATTCTGAGACATGATTCCTTTTGGAATGAAAGAGCGAAGAATAGCGAATCAGTTGGTCTTGGATGAAGCCCAAAACTGTTAGAAGTGCATGCACATGTGAAATTACAGTGAAGTATAGCAAAATCAAAGAGACAAAAAAAACAGCTAAAGTGTTTATAACCTGTTTGCCAACATTCTTGATGGCCAGTTGCTCAGGAGTCATTTTGTCTTCCTCTTCGACAGCCTAAAAAAAACAAAAAAACAGCAACATTAACTGTGAAAATAAACAAGAACCTTGAATAATAATGCACTAATCTGATTGGTCAAGTGGTATTCCAAGAGTTCCTATAACCTCACTGGGACATTTCACCACGTGTATTACACTTTGATCGTTTGTTTGTGCCATGCATACTTTCTAGTTTACTCCATGAGTAAAATTCAATGTCTTATTTATTTATTTATTTATTAAGTGGCATGTGGCAAATAAACATATAAAACAAACCCATGTAACCAAATATCACTGTGAACTTCCTGTTTAGGAGCATAGCACCATTTATGCATCTCTGTAAAAATCTTTAGTTGCTCTATAGAGATTCACCTTTGGTTAAACTTTTGCTTGGGAAGTCACTCATGTTGCCCAAGAATTCACCCAAAGTCATCCAAAATGATTTTTTTATGATGAATATTAAATTACTGACATGTCACGCATTAGATAAAGAATACATTAACATTATCATAGAATAAAATTCTTATAGGCTCAAGAAATCCATTCTATTAATGTCAAAGTATAAAAACCTCCAACCCAGCCTGTACACTGAAGTACCAGAAAAACTGGTATAGCAGTTAATAATTGGGTGGATCCCACACGGGATCTCATAGGGAACGTTGCGCAGTCCTCACGCTGATGTTTGTTAAGGCTCCAGCATTGAATTCTGATGTTACTTGAGCCAGTGTTGTACACCTATTACGCGACACGATTTTGACGGAATTCTTGTAGTCACGGTACGGTACACCCTTAAAATGCTCATAGGCGAAAATCCAAACTTTGCTTCAAACGCTGTGACCCATCTCACGGTCTCACCATCTCCAACTACTAAAACGCATTGAGAATTGGAAAATAGTGATAACTTATCATTATCACAGCGGAAACATCTCTAGAAGCTTCCATAGATGTCTATTGCTTTATATATGCACTGGTGGATGCAACCAGTGATGTACATAGGTAGCTGTAAGCATAGGTTACTATGCTTTTTGCATAGGATCCAGTACCGGTTTTTCTGGTATTTCAGTGTATATCTGCATACCGAAACACGAATGGCTCTTACGATGTAAAAATATTTTCCTGTCCCGTGTTCAGTACCAAGTCAGATTTGTTCAGTTCCCTGTTGATTAAAACTGTTATCTAAAACTTGGACAAAGGTGGCTGAGTGAGTGATATGAGTGAGCGAGGTCCATGAGGTCCTTCGCATCTAGAAAAGCTAGATCTAAAATCTCAGCTCTCTCATTTACCTTGTTGTAATTCTTGGCCAGCTCAAGCATCTCTTTGACGATGGTCTCGTTAAGCTTGCAGTGTTCGCTGTAGTCCTGCAGCGTCAGACCCTCCATCCAGCTCTTCTTATGCAGGTTCAACAGCATCTGGAGGAACACGCGTGAGCATGACAGAAGATACAGTTCAGCTTCAAGACTTTTTCTATTTCCAGCAATTTGTCACTATGGGTTAACAGAGTTAAGGACCTTTTGTTCAAGCTCATTCTTCCTGTAGTTGATGGTAATGGAGTAGTAATGTCTGTTCAGCCCATGAATTAAAGCCTGGGAAAACACAAAAGATAAATAAACATAAATATGCATAGTGTGCATAATGAAATAACGAGACAATCTAAAAATAATGTTGGTGTTGCAATCTAGAAAAGACATCAGAAGTCAGGACGGCTAAATTATACCAAATAGCCAAAGACATACAACACTGAAACAATCAATCAATCTGTCCAAAGACGTCTAAAACCTTGACAGCGAAGTGAAAAACGTCTGTGATGCACCTGTGTCATGGTCATAATCCAATCATGAAATTTTTCATTTCATTTTTGAGGCTAAGCAGACTTAAAATGCTATAACTATACTAGGGATAGAAAGGTTCACCGATTCGCATTAGTGCACTGGGTTTGCCACAATTAAAAAAGCATGCACCAGATATAATTCAGGATAACAGGATGCATTAGGATGTCATTTACCCTGTAACAACTTGCCAGGGTACATAATTTCTAACATCAGTAAAATCTGATTTCTTTGTATATAATCATTAGTAAAGGCGCTGTGCTTTTAGTATTTAGAAACGTAACCGATCATTTAATTATAGATTGACTCCTACTCTGTCAAGCACACAGATTCATCTCATCAAGTCGCTCCGAGTCTCATGCGAGTCGGAGGCGTGTCCTGTTAAACCATATTGAAATGTGTAGCATCATATTCTTTTGCGCGATCATGTCGAATCACGTGGCACGGAATCAAATCGTGTCGAATCGCACTGCATGGTAATAGGGGTGAATCATACGGTATCACATTACGAGGTGCTTCGCACGCATCTTTAATGTGGCAATGCAGCGGAAATCGGACATTCTTCAGAATGATGTATTGTAGATTATGGTAAAAGCCGTCACGCAGGATTTCAAACACTACATTAGTCTTGACTGAAAGGACACAGGGGCACGTGCCTGAATGGAGGGTTTGTTCAGGTGTCCCAGGTTAGAGGTTGTCTGCCGTGGTTCGTGTCCCAAGACCATCATGTTAGCATTGATCAGTCGGAAGGCATCGATCACCACCTGGGGGGAGAAAAAGCAGCAGGTTACGTGACATTATTTACTGAACAGGGCATGTACAGAGACAGGACTATCGCTGGTGTGTGCTCTCAGGTCAGTATTTGTGTAATAAAACTACAACCAGGAGAGGAGAGGAGTACATGTAGGCTGATCTGATTCAATTCTAAAATCAAAAGAATAAAGCATGATACTCCATGACTCTCTCCATCTTCTCAGCTATGCCCCAGTGTGCGCGCACACTCTCTTCTCCCACAGGTGCAATTGCTCAGGTTAAAGCTTGCCTACTGGGACATGTAATACAGGTGCACGGTTATCCGGTCACATGCTGACACTGTTTAGCTGGAGAGACAGAAACTGTAAGTGTGCCAGCTGAGCGCACACACACACACACAGACACACACACACACACGTGGATGTCAGCAGCAAGGAGAAGGACTTGCAGGAACCGAGTGCACTGATGAACAGAACTGAAAGGTAAAAGCTCCTGCTAAAGAAGCATGATGATAATTCTAGGAGTTTCCCCTCATAACCAAAGGCAAAAGAAAAAGCTCTTCTCAAATAAAGGGTGCCATTAGAAATCAAACAGGCCGAATCATTTAATTCAGCACGTGAGGACAGAGAAGTATAGATGTGCATTTCTGCAAGGAAGCTTACTTATACAACAGACGTCTTAGCTAGTATTTGCATAGAGAACGTGAGGAATATCAGACCTGGGCTTGAAATGAAACAATAAGTTGAAAATGCAAAACTTTGGGTTAAATCTAGAGGATCTAGAGAAGTGTATTTTAAATACAACGGTGCGTCGGTGTAAAGCTGCGATATAAAACACTGCGCTGACTTTTGTTAATGAAATTTTCCTGTGCAAAATAACATTAATTTAATACATTTTCCAAGGGAAACTTCACACCATGTTCAAGTTTGGTTAACTCACATCCTTGACCATTAGCGCTACTGCTTTGGGGCTTTGCATAGCAACACTGTAGATCCGAAATATTAACAATTAATCCATCACATTCTGATCCCATTATAAAACAGTACATAAAAGCAAAACAACCTGACACACAGTCAGTCAGTCAGGAGGTTCGATTCGATCAGATCATTTTTCAGGGGTTTTTTTCTGTTTAAGGTTGGCGAAGTAGCCTGTTTGTTAGCACAGAATCGGATGACTGGACGTTTGAGTCGCTGTGGATGATCTACCAGATCTTCCAGTTTTCTAGATAATTGCAAACTGCAATGTCTAGGGGTGACCATGGTTTCAGGTCTTGGGCTCCCATGAGCTGAGAACAGCTTTAATGCACCTGAGCACAAACTGTACAAATAAACACCATTCCATCAACTGGCATTTTGATGATGATGGTGGTGGTGGTGGTGGTGGTGGTGACGAGTGCTGTAGGTCTAACACACCCCCCAACCTTATCATCAAACCATTTTGAGTTCTCATGCATTATGGGTTGGTGGGAAGGATTAATCCTGGAAGAAAGCACTCATGAAGGTGATCAGTCAAAAATAATTTATCCTTTATAAGGAAGAATCTCTGCAAAACCATGTCACCAAAAGTCTACAACATAAGAGACAGATTTTCCTTTAATATTGGATAAACAAGCTTATACCTTCCCCACTGTCAGCCTCAGAGGACATGAAGTATCTTACTGGTTACAGAAACTGGTGTTTCTGGACCAGAGTTCATGTAGTACTTGACTTCCCCAAGTTATGGAGTAATATGGGTATTCACGCCTAATGTCGGCTACCTTAAGACTCTCTGTGATGTCGATCTATGATCAGTGTTGGTATACTCTGCCATCATCTCACCATCTAACTCATACCATCAGTGTTTTAATGGCTTCACGACACCATTATATATTATACAGTGCTGCTTTTAGGGAATAAAATATCAATAAAGAGACATTCATCATAAACAGTACAAAAGAACCCCAACCCAACACAGCACTGTTTCCACGGCGGTTTGTTAGTAAACACACAGCTGGCACCGTTATCGGTAATTCCTGCCTGGGACTTTAACAAGTAAGCAGAAGAGGTAGCCTTTGAAATAAGAGGCAATTCAAGTGAACACACTCTCCCAGCCAGTCGGAATGCAGCACATGACTCACAGAAAACCGAATAGAAAAGGGGGCTCAAGTCTGTTACAGGATACGCCAGCACAAAGCCGCACCTCCTGGCCCAAGAGACTCGTTAGCGAAGTTCTGCGAAATCCAGCAGAGTTGTGCTCTCCTCGTGAGCCCGATCAATTTAAATAGAGCGGGAGGATCCAGCATGTTGGCCTGCCACGGCTGCCATGCTGTCGCTGCGCTGTTGTGTCGAGCCTCCTGTTGGAGCGAACTGCACGGGAGGCTGAATTCTCTGCGGCGTAGCAGCGAGCCCTCCAGCTGGAACACCGAATGCTGGTATTGTTCTACAAGAACGCCATTAGCACACCTCATTCCCACTGCACCGCTACCGTTTTCTTACACAGGTGGTGTGAAGGAATACATGCTTTAGAGTTTAAAGTGTGACGAACAAGGGCACGGCCACCTTTCAAACATGAGAGCGCACACATTTCAGATGAAGTTATGAACGCTTTGGTTTTGCTTAAAGAAATGAAATGGACACGAAATAAAAAAGGAACAAAAGCGCCGTTCCTAACACACGGGCTAGATAACGTGGAATCCTCATCACTGATACTTCAAAATACTTTCTTTTTTTTTTTTAAATACACTCTAAAAATCTTTGAGAAATCTGAATTAATAAAACTTTCCAACAAATGACCGGACTGAAGCCTGCTGCATCTATTATACGAGGTGCTGCAGCGGACAGCGTGTCTCCTTTCTTCTGGTCCCAATCCAATCTCGCTAACCTTCCAGAATCCCCCATTTTTTATCCCAACGACCCCCTACATGCACCGAATAGAGAAAGAGATTTGCTTCACACTTCCTCATACAGCTCAAAGAAGGTGCTAATAGAACTGCATCCTGCAGCCAGGAAATCTCTCTTGCTCCGTCTCTCTCTCACACACACACACACACACACACACACACACACACACACCCTCACGACCGACATGTGAGTCAGAATGTACCAGCAGCACATATAAGAGCAAATGAAGGAGCTCAAAAAAAAAAAATACAAAAATGGATGTCAGGGGGGAAAAAAAAGAAAAAAAAAAAAAGGACGGATGAGTAAGATGAGCAGAGATCATGAAAGGAATAATGAATAATAATAATAATAAATATTTACAGTGTCTGAGCGGGTGTGTGAAACTCTACACTGTGTAATAATCTACGTGTCTGAGTGTGTTAATACACGTTCACCTTTCCCTTGACGCTCTGGATGGGGTCCACCACCACTGCCACGGCTCGTTCGGACAGCGCCTCGAAGCTCTGCTGTGTGTTAATGTCTACACCAGACAGCCAGCAGCCAAACCCGGGGTGACTGTGGTACCAGCCTACCACCATCTCCGGCCTGCAACACACACAGACACAGACACAGACAGACACAGACAGACACAGACACACAGACACACAGACAGACACAGACACAGACACAGACAGACACAGACAGACACACACACAGACACACACACAGACACACACACAGACACACACACAGACACACACAGACACACACAGACACACACAGACACACACACACACAGAATATACACCCAGTCAGAAATCTGTATTCATTATTTAACATAAACTTCTTACTGTTGTGTCTTACCTTCCGGTCTGCTTCAACATGTCCAACATCTTGGCTTGAAAAACAGGATCTACAGCTTCCACACTCACACCCTGACAACACAATCAACATCACACTGTTATAATCTGCTCCAGAATTACTGACACCACTCTTATTACCGAGAGAAAGGTTTATTAACAAAAATATGACGCACATCAAGCCGGTAACTGCAGTAAATCTTTTTTACGGACAATTTTCCACCCCCCTGCTTTTAGTACTTCAGGTAACTCCACCGGATAATCGGTTCCCTCGGCTATTCCGGAGACTTTGACGGTCGCGCTTACTTCTTTTTTTGCATGAAAAACCCAGCAGCCTTCATTACATTTTTAGGCTGAAAAGCGCTCTGTGAAATGTAATGTAATGTTACGTCTCACTTTCATCACGGACATACAAACTTTGTGTGGCATTTAGTTTTTTGTAGGGAAAGTAACATTTGGAAATATCCATATACTTCTTCATATACTTGTGCGACTTTGTTGCCAAATTGCTCCATTTCGCTCCACAGAAAAATAGACTTCGATTAAAGAAAAGACTTTCTTCTGGCACCTTCCGAACAGTTTGTTGGCACGGAGGTGGCGTCCAATTATAGCTTTGGAGACTCGGTGACCCGAAAGCGCTACCGTCTTCTGCGAATCTCCAACTGTGATCCTTGGAGAAATTTCTTGCCTCTCGAACCATCCTCTTCACCGAGTGTGTGTCGTCCTCCAGGCAGGTTCGTTACGGCTCTTAGAGGATTGCGCAATTTTCATTCATGTATTCTCTAAGCAAATTTCTCTAAGACTGTTATACTTCACTTCACGTACACCGACACGAACTCTATTCATATATACAGTATGATTAATAAAATCATCAATCACTTGATTTAAAAAAAATCCAGGTGTTATTTTTATCTGTAATAATATCTATAATAATAATAATTCTACAACCCTAGACAGTGTGCCAATCCATCATAGGGCACACACACTCACACACTAGGGCCACTTTAGAGACACCAATCAACCTAACATGCATGTCT
>JAOVYV010000004.1:21684210-21694300 GCA_025674545.1 Hassar affinis
TCCAATTTAGCCATGAAACCTCCCACACTAAAATGACAGGTGTTTCAGTTTCATTGTCTAACCCCTGTATATATTTAGTCTGGTATCAAAGTGCTGTATATAGGCTGGCAGCCAGTTCATGTGGGTGGATTCTAGCTTGCTGAATCCGGCAGGTGTAGAGCTGACAAATTAGTGTGACTCATGGTTCAATGGCCTCAATATATTCCCAATATGCATAGCATTTAAACTATTTGCTTATTTAGACCATACTATATTCTCTCTTGTATGTTCTTAAAAGCCAGATTTAAAAGCAAAGTAAGCATTCATGCTTGAGTAACCATGAACGAGGAAAGATCTGGCAACCTCAGAAGGTGACTGTAAAATATCTGGAAATCCAGGTGAAGCTTTATATTTATGCGACTGCATTTTGTCATATAGGTGACTGGTCTGGAGACAGGAGCTTCGTATGTGTTTAAAGTTTATGCAGTCAATGTCTCAGGCAAAGGAAAGGCCTCGGACGTGTCCGAGGCTGTGTGTGTCAAAGCTCTGCCAGGTAACCATGTCTTTATATTTTCAGAAACATTGTGTCATGATTCGAATGCTAGATAATGACATATATTCGTCTTCTATATCTTTTCCTAAGGTACAAAGGAGATTGTGTGCGGTGTGGATGAGGAGACTGGAGATATTTTCTTGTCCTTCGAGGCTTGTGAGATATCTGAGGTTTCCAAGTTTATTTGGTCAAAGTCCTACAAAGAGATCACCGAATCCAACAGAGTCACTGCGTCAACTGTCGGAAGAACGTATGTTGCTGTAGACTGTGGATGCTTAAACGCATCATCACTATATTAAACATCCAGGTCTTCAAATAATGCTGGCATTAACCATGTAACTGTATCTCCTGCAGCTCCAGGCTGACGTTTGTAAACCCTGAGAAGGAAGATCTCGGGCTCTACTCCGTGGCTGTGACCGATACGGACGGAGTGTCCTCCAGTTACACCCTCAAGGAGGAAGGTTTGTATCAGCGGTCCAATTTTAATGTTTTTTGTGAGGGCTGATTTATTTTTTCATTTCAGATTACTAAAACATCATCTAAAGATCTAAGATTTATTCTTTCCTTTCCAGAACTCAAGAAAATGCTCGACCTCAGCTACAACATCAGACATCCAAGTTAGTATAGATATCTGCTTTATTTGTTGGTTTTTCCTTTCACTTAGAGCACCTACTTTGTTTCAGTTGTCTTAGTATTGTCTTTGGGATTTCAGTTGTTCCCCTGAAGACAGAGCTGAACTATGAAGTTCTGGAGAAGGGTCATGTGCGTTTCTGGCTGCAGGCCAAAAAGCTGTCCTCTGCTGCATCCTACAGGTTCATCGTTAATGATAAGGAGGTCACTAGTGCTGAGGTACAGAGCACTTCCTGTGCATTACCCCCTGAGACATGTCCTTCTCTATAACTGAGTGTTCATTCAAAAGAACAAAGCACATACGCACCACATAAAAATGTAATAACCATGTTACGTGTGTGTTTTGTATATGTGTGTGTGAGATTAGGGTCACAAGATTAGCCATAATGCCTCCACTGGAGTTATTGAGATGGTCATTGAGCACTTCACCAGAGCCAACGAGGGCACATATACCGTTCAGATCCATGACGGAAAAGCTAAGAACCAAAGCTCCCTGGTGCTTGTGGGAGATGGTGAGACCTTACTTTATCCAGCTACGACAAAGTCGTCTTGTCCTCGTCTTGTCAGTTTGAGTGACCATGACTTGGTTTGTTTGGTTACAGTCTTCAAGGCTGCACTGAAGGAGGCTGAATTTCAGAGAAGAGAGCACCACAGGAAACAAGGTTATATACAATGCATACAGAAAATACTCCCACCATGCAGTACCATAACCGTAAGGAATACAAAGAAGTACAGTAATAGCAGATAGACTTGCATATCGTTCCTACTGAGTGTAACAACGAAGTGATGCACCTTGCACGAAGTCTATAAACAGTGAATCTCTTTTTTTTCCTCTTATTCAGGTCCTCATTTCTCAGAGTACCTGTCTTTCCATGTGGATGAAGATTGCACTGTTAAGCTTGTATGCAAGGTAAAGTGTGAAAGAGGTTTGACTTTTAACCGAGGACCACTGAAAACCTTCATAACATAGCTAACATACTCAATAGGCATAATACAGAGCTGTTGTATATGAATATTAGGTGAAGCCTGTACAGGATGACATTAACATACATATGATACTGAATTAGAGGATTCACATCGCAGAGATGTTTATGTGATTGCATTACAGTTGGCCAATGTAAGGAAAGACACCACGTTCACCTGGTTTAAAGAAGACGAAGAAATCACAGTTGATGTCGCACCCAACCCAATGAGCGGATCCTGTGCTCTTCCTATCCCCTTGGTAACGAACTCATCTTTTTCGTGAATGTTATTCATATATTTATTATTTCTAGCCTTTAGCCTTTAATCATGAACCTACTGTAACTTTTTGTGTAATCCAATCACAGTTTTCCAGAAAAGACCAAGGCATTTACAAAGCTGTCCTGAGTGATGATCGTGGAAAGGATACTTCTGTTTATGACATTTCCGGCCAAGGTAACGCTTTTACATATTACAGTTCTTTACAGTTGCTTATCATATTCTGTCATGTTTAACTGAAAGATCTAATCACCTTTTTATTCTGTGTAGTGTTTGAGGATATCATCAATGCCATTGCCCACGTTTCTGGTACGCCGAGTGCATTTGAAAGCTTTTACTCACTTTTCTGTACTAATCTTAAAAGAGGAATTTTAGAACCAAGCCTTTATCCTGTTCATTTTTTTAATTTAGACTACTTACATTCAGTCTGGTATGGTCATGCATGCAGTTGTGGTTTTTACAGAGTCATACGTGGAGCTGTGTAACATTAGTGTTGTGGAAAATGTATTCATTTTAAAGAAATGTTTTGTGCCAACACTATGCCCACAAACACAGAACAGGTTTTACAAGAACCTTGTTCCAAGATTTAGGCTCTGTTCCAGGTTATTATGCATCAGATCAGATCTATAGTTACAGGAACGTTCCTATAATGTTTAGAGAATGTTGTCGAAGTTTTTCCAAAGGTTTCTTGTATTCCAATATTTAGGGTAACATTACACTTAAACGAGTGTGAACATTCTACGAAGGTTCTCTAAAGGTTCTCTAAAGGTTAAAACATTACGAGAACATTCCATAAACCAAAACCATTAACTGAAAACTAACATTATATTTACATAAAAAAACCTTCCTGGCAAATCACATGACTACTAAACAAACCTTCAAGGAATATTCCTGTAAGCAACGTTCCTGCAAGGTTCTTAGGAACCATAAATGATGCACGCTGTTCACTGAATGAGCATGAGTATGGAGTATGGAGAGTCTGTCTTTTAAATATGGTTTATGGTCATTGCAGGCTCTTCTGCCTCTGACCTGATGTTGCAGTGCACACCAGAGGGCATCAGACTGCAGTGCTATATGAAATACTACACAGAGGAAATGAAGACCAGCTGGTTCCACAAGTACACCCTTTTTCTGTTCATCTCTCACTTACACTAGGATCCTCAGTAGTTAATTTCTGTTTTCCTAATGGATTTACTGCCCAAAAGAAATTACACTGTGCAAATGAATAACTGATGATAATATGACTGTTGATGTCTGAATATTTCGTTTGTAGTGGTGAATCTTGTTTTTGGGTTTTAGGGAAAGTAAAATCTCCTCCTCGGAGAAGATGAGGATCGGAGGCACGTCTGAAATGGCCTGGATGCAGATCTGTGAGCCTACTGATAGGGAGAAGGGCCATTACACCATTGAGATTCACGACGGCAAAACCGCCCACACCCGTTCCTTTGACCTTTCTGGACAAGGCGAGTCATACATTGCTGTTCTTTATGTCTGTTTCAGAGCTTTATTTATTTATTTTTTCCTCAGTATAACACTGGATGTTGATGTATTTAATTATCTATTATTTTGTTCATTTGCCTTATTACATATTCATGCAGACAATCATACATTATCTGTGCCTTTTTTCTTATCAAAACAGCATACAATGATGCCTATGCTGAATTCCAAAGACTCAAGTAAGTGAAACAGTCATACACAGCAATAAGATCCATTTTTACTGATATTTATTTAATTAATATTTAAGTACCTGTTTTTGCTAATGAGTTGTTTTTTTGTTGTTGTTTTTTTACAGGGCTGCAGCATTTGCCGAGAAAAGTGAGCACAACTCAGAATGACAAATCTATGACTATGTAGTAGTTGTACACCTCTGCAATCTTTCTCACACACTCTTTAATGCAGTGCTTTAATAATAGTTCACATTTATATAATGAATCATGCAGTTTTGACACTGTGAGTAATGCATGCAGCTGAATGCCTGCGCTTAAACGTCTCATCTCATCCTCTGTAGACCGTGGCAGAGTACTGGGCGGACTGCCAGACGTCGTCACTATTATGGAGTATAAGGTATTATTTAACTCTTGAAGCCGAGGTTATATATTGTTAAATATTTGCATTCTTAATAAAGTTTAAGGTAAATAAAAAATGTCACATGCAGATCTTTCTGACCTCTCATCTTTTCAGACCCTGAGTTTGACATGCACAGTGTGGGGTGACCCTCAGCCCGAGGTCACCTGGTTCAAGAACGAACAGGAAGTTGTGTCTGACGACCACAACCAGATCTCTTTCGACAGTGGCAAATTTGCTAGCCTCACCATTAAATCCGTTACGGTGGATGATTCTGGGAAGTACAGCATCAACGTGCGGAACAAGTATGGCGGTGAGTTTGTGGAGATCACCGTCAGTGTGTACAAGCTGGGTGAGGATATCCCTGAACCCAAGTTGGGACAGATGACAAAACCCACCACAGCACCCAAGTCCCCTGCACCACCCCAGTCAAAGCCTCAGACTCCTGCACCATCCATGAAGAGCCCCACCCCAACCCCGTCTATTAAATCCCCAACCCCAACTCCACCTCAATCCGTAAAGTCTCCTACCCCAACTCCCAAATCCCCCACCCCACCTAGGAGTGCCAAGTCCCCCACTCCACCCAGATTCATGAGGTCCCCAACACCCACTAAGAAGTAAACAAATGGCTGCTACTGACAGTGTATGACTTAGATGTTGATATTGCAACAGAAACTGGTTTATGAATCACTAAATTGTTGGCCAATGATAAATAATAAAAAGTTAAACTTTATTAGTTAGTTTGCCATTTTCATAGAGGTAGCTTATAAATCAGTTTAGTCTTCTATGTGCATGAGACCTTTCAAAAATGGGTTCAGGTAGATTGTATTAGATCAAACTAGCACTCAAATATCAGACTGAAAATAAAGGAAGTGGTGAGATGTTGCATTTAATCCAAAAAAGATTATGAGAATAAAGATTATGAAGTTGAAACCACTGAAAGCTATTCTGTAGCTTTGCAATGCTTTGTTTTTGGCAATAAAAACACTGATCAACTTCCATCTGTTGCACTTCCAGTTATTTTGCAACTGCTTTGTATTTCTGCTGACTTTTTTTCCAGTTTTGGATCAGAAATCAAGAATCCGTCATCAGTTTTATCTAATAACTGAGGTGTCTTGGATAAAAAAAGCTGGCTTTCTGATTAGCCAGATAAGCTGCTTGATGTGATTTAGGTAAAAGCAACCTGTCAGGAGGGAATTATTTTTGTCTTATGATTTAAGGGTTAAAGTGTTTACAAGGTTGTCCTGTAAAGATTAACAGATGAAAATATGTGTTCAGGATGAAAACATCTCAAGACATAACAATAAAACTACCTTTATATGTGTTGAAAGTAAAAACCATTTATTTATAATATCTTGTTCAGTAGTGTAGCCTGGGGTTCAGAGAACACGAACAATCATAGTTTTGCATTATCATAAAAGTCTTTTTATAATGGCTCTTCATAGGCTTTTTTGAAAGTAAAATAGATGTTTTTGTGGAGCTATCGGCCTGCCCAGTCTTCTAGCGTGGGGTGAAGTAATAAAGGAAGTAGTAATATGTGAAAATTCCGATTTTGTAGCTTTGAATCGATGGCACATTTCAAAGTTGAGAAGGATTTCTGGTGTCTTGGTAGTCAGGGGCAAGAACCCTATACTCAAGGTGCGGGTAAAGGGCAACATGACAAAACTGCCTCTCCATCACCTTGTACCCCCTTTTTGTTTCTCAGACGTGACACTTTAACACATTTTTCCCATACAATTCTCTGTTTCATCAGATTTAAATTATATCTAGATGAAGTATTCCAGGTATTTGTTCCTGTCTGTGTCAGTCCCCTGGGTCTCAATCTCTAGGCGTTTCATGGCAATGAAATATTGCACAAATGGCTCACCCAGTGCCTCACAAAGCACACTGTCTTCTTCCAGGGCCACTAAGGCATCCTCCAGTTTAACAGGTATGGCAAACCGTTTTTGCTGCCCCGGAGCTCGGTTAAGAGACTCTTCTGCACAGAGGTCACGCTTGATACCATCCATTCCAGCTGCAATGGTAGCTGCCAAGACTATGTAAGGATTTGCCATTGCTGAGCCAAGCTTGTTCTCGATGTGGGTTCCCTTCCCACCATGACCCTTCACGTTAAAAGCGCAACTGTTGTCGTTGTAGCCGCATGTGGCATAGACTGCGCCCTTTGAAACATTGCATTTGGCAAGCTGAGTGCGGCAGCTTATCCCTGGCACCGTTAGGCAGCTTAGAGCTGGCGAGTGGTGGAGAAGCCCTCTGAGCCATTTCTTGCCAATCTCGGACATCTCGCCAGTGCCTGAATGGAAAATATTTCTCCTGCCATTGGTGTCCCATAGGTTGTGGGACAGGCAGCCAGAATTGAAGACGGTGTCATCAGTAAGGAAGGTGGCGATGTAGTTAGACTTCCTGGCCATTTCTTTAACTCCAGTACGAAAGGTGAAGGCACTGTCAGCAGCTTCAATCCCAAATTTCGGCTTGAAGGAGATCTCCATCTGCCCTGGACCACTGGCAGATGCAAAGCTATCCACACTGATGCCCATGTGGTACATCCCTCTCACCAGCTCCTGTAAGAATGGCATGTCGTGATTACTCAGTAAAGTTGAGGCTGGGAAAAATAAGACCTTGGGTCCCATCTGCTCTGGTACTCCAAATATGCAGCATTCATATGTGAAAGAAGAATGGATGGAGAAGCCCATGGCTTGAAGCTGACCAAGCATCAGTTTAGCAATAAGGCGAGGAGACGTGCGCAGAGGGATCCCTGAGATGGTACAAGGATCACAAATGATCCGAGCAGTCTGCTCAGCCCAAGGAAGGGCTTGAAAGGTGGAGAGGTCCGGAATCAGAAGAATATCATTGCTGAAACTTGCAGCAACTGGATTATCTACCTCATTTGCCTTGGGGCTCAGTGTCAACTCCAGGTAGCTTCTAGGCATGGGCACACCATAAACTGCTTTTTCCTGTGATGCCAATAAAAAAATAATTAATACATGGTATATTGTGATGATCATTTTAATGTCATTAGTGCAAAGAAAGCAACCAAAAATGACATTCATAGCTGGATAAGGTCAGATAAATATTTACATGGAATAAGGAAGCAGGGACTGTCTTGGATCTAGATACACCATGGAGATCAGTGGCTTCAAAGCGAACAAAGCCTATATTCTCACAGTTGATCTGTTGCTTTATGTGTTCAACCACTGAAATGAAGTTTTGGGATCCATGGAATTCTGTGTGTGGGTTCTCCTTGTTATCTATAAAGCGCATACAGAAATCAACCAACATTTCAAGAAACTCTAAACATAGCACAAAAAGTAAGGAAATTTGTGTTGGTGGAATATTTTTTTATTGTAACAATGCTTCTTGGCAATAAATCTTTCTACCTTTGGAAAGCCTGTTAATTTCCCTTTTAAATGGTGCCACATTTGCAAGAAACATGCATTTGTGGGATGAGTAGTAGAGCTGGGAATGTGGGTTGCACCCATGAAAAATTTGCCTAATCTTCTCTGACATTGTCAAACAGCGTATGATGAAATTCTACAACCAGTGGCAATCCCTTATCTCCACAATCTGGGACCAAACTCTATCCTCCAAGATGACAACGCTCGCCCAGACATAGAGGGGTTTATCAGAGACTACCTCCAGTATTTGGGAGTGAAGAGGATGGAATGGCCTGCCAGCAGTCCTGACCTCAACCCCATTGAACACTTGTGGGATCAGTTTGGGCGTGCTATTCGTACTAGAGTGACCAACACAACAATGTTGGCTGACTCGTGACAAATGCTGGTTGAAGAACGGGATGCCATCCCACAGCAGTGTGTGACCAGGCTGGTGACCAGCATGAGGAGGAGGTGCCAGGTTGTTGTGGCTGTGTATGGTTCTTCCACACGCTCTCCAGTTTGTTAAATGAATAAATTGTTAAATTGCCAATATGTTTCTTCAAACTTCAATCATCCAGTCCAACAAACACCAAACAAGTCAATGGTAGAATAAGCTGTTTGGCAATGCCAGAGAAGATTTGGCAAATTTTTCATGGGCGCAACCCACATTCTCAGCTCTTTTGCTCATCCCACAAATGCATGTTCCTTACAAATGTGGCACCATTTAAAAGGGATATTAACAGGCTTTCCAACAGTATATGACAAGAAGCATTGTTACACCAAAGAAATAATCTAACACAAATTTCCTTACTTTTTGTGCTATGTTTAATTGCTCTTTAATATTCATTCAGACACTATAAGAACAGATTTACCAGACTCCAGAAGGAACACTAACCTGTCTGTGGTGTCCCAGTATTAACCCCGGATGTTCTTTCACTGGTGGGTCTGTTTGGATGCCCATCAGATTCCTGGACAGACGCACTGTCTCTTGTTCTTCTGCCCCTCCCTAAAGCAGGCTTGAAAGTTGAAAAGGACTTAGATGGTACATCATCCGGTTTACAGTCAATTCTTTGTCCAGGCGTGTGGCAGCTCTGACCAACTTCATCCATCTGCCCTTTCAGTAGGCTTTTCAGTTCCTCCATTGTCTGTTTAGAAACACCTGCTTCTGGAGGTAGGTTTTGCGGGTGGCCTTCTTTTCGATTCCGTTCATCAGTAGAAGTGTAGTCATCAGGCGGTGGTTCAATGGAGACAGTGGGCCAGTGGTGTGGGCCGATAGAAATGATAGTGGGGTTGTCAGTTGGGCTTGGAGCAGATACGTTAGTAAGGACTATCGGCAGATCAATCCTTCTGTCCTGCTTTGAAGAGGCTACATGTTTCCCACTTACCCTTACCTCCTTCTTTTTGCCGTGGCTCAGACTGCCTCCATCTATTTGGTCTGAATCCATTAAGGCTGTTTCCTAAATTCTATGTCGATTCCTCTGATTTGCTACTCACTTCTTTGGAAATTCATGAGCTCCGAGTTGAAACCGGAGCTATGGCTGTGCACCTCTTTTATAGACCACGAGTACAATGCAGACAGATTGGAACAATCCCATTGTGCTCAGCGTGTGCTCATAACTAATATCCTGTGACTGAACTGTCCGGCATGCTTGACCAAACCCAGACAAATCCACCCTGTTCACTGGGCTATTGTGTAGGTCAAAGCTGCTGCTCAAAACTGCTGTGCATCAGCTTTTGTAGAGGCTGCTAAAGCACGCTTTATCAAATTTCTAGAAACACGTTACATAAGAGAGAAAGGATACAGAAGCTTTGAATAGTCCATAATGCACAGCCAGTTTTAATGTGTATGTAATGAGATATCATTGATGAGATGCTTGTTCATTGCTTTTTTTTTTTTTTAGATGTGAAGCACCTCCTGGACGTGGCTTCTCACTCACTCACTCACTCACTCACTCACTCATGTTCAGCATCCGGACATTTTCCACAAGGTGCTGTCCTTGTTTCTACATTGATAATGATGCAAAATGGAGCCTGATTGATTCACTGATATACTAGCATCATTGAGTCATTGGCTGTATCAGATTAGGAGAGACCTTTGAGATTTGTAACCAGTAGCTTAGAGATCTTTGAAGTCCAAGTATTCAATTTCAATAATATTCATGTAAAATTACTATACATGCCCTACAATGGATTGGCACCCTGTCTAGGGTTGTTCCTGCCTTGCGCCCTATGTGGCCGGCTAGGCACCGGCTCC
>JAOVYV010000004.1:21754260-21765560 GCA_025674545.1 Hassar affinis
GGCTGGTCCAATTTAGCCATGAAACCTCCCACACTAAAATGACAGGTGTTTCAGTTTCATTGTCTAACCCCTGTAACCATGAATCGCAGATATTTAAAATCCACCCATGTCTAATTGTAAGCAGCGTGCACGTGGTTATTAATTAGTAAACGATGAATTAGTAAATGATGGCTAAAATCAATATGTTCCTGGGATACTCTGAATTGTTGTGTGTGGAGAACTCGTACTCATACTTCATACGTTGTATACCATAACTCAGCTCAGCATTGTACAAGGATAAGAGCGTAATAGCAGTGCAGCTCTGGTTTCACTCCTGATTTTCAGAGAGCATGCTAATTACGGCAGTTTAATGGAGGGAAGATGCAGGCAGGCCTTGCTAGGAGCTAAAAGCTTCCGTTTCCTCTCTAACCCATTAAGTTATTTTGGAACACGGTCCTACATGGCGCATAGAGGAAAATCTTTTCTTTTCGTTCTGTCCTGCGTGGCCTGGCAGAGTATTGTCGGCTTGTAATAACTGTGATCTTGCGCTTCAGAATGTCATCGACCGGAAGCCATACCCGGAGGATGAAAGTCTTGTGGAAGTAAAGTTCGCCACTACGCCCATCATGTCCACCTACCTGGTGGCATTTATCATCGGCGAGTACGATTTTGTGGAGAGCCAGTCGGCTGATGGCGTGACGGTCCGTGTGTACACGCCAGTCGGTAAAGCAGAGCAGGGGAAGTTCGCACTGGAGGTAAGCAGCGTTTTCTGTCTCCTTTGCTTTGCAAAATATATAAAACAGAAAGCGATGATTAAGCATCAACAATATGTTGTTTTTTACTGTTTGATTAACTTGAAATCCCCCCCCCCCTCTTTTTTTTAGGTGGCTACTAAAACTTTACCTTTCTACAAAGACTATTTTAACGTTCCTTATCCGTTACCTAAAATCGATCTGATAGCAATCGCTGATTTTGCTGCTGGTATGTACGTTTCTTTCTTGCATTTATTATACAGCGTTTCACATTTACACAGTACATGATTTTTTTCTGCATTTAGGTGCCATGGAAAATTGGGGCCTTGTTACTTACAGGTACTATGAATTGCATATGAATGCATAAGTGTATCCACTTGCATGTGCATACAAATTAAATCTTGAATTCCTTTTCTTACAGATTTGATCTTTTGATAAAATGTTCCACATGCAGAAAAACGGCAGTGTGTGTTTTTGTGTTTTAGGGAGACTGCTCTACTGATCGACCCAAAGAATTCATGTGCGTCCTCGCGTCAGTGGGTGGCCCTGGTAGTAGGGCATGAGCTGGCACACCAGTGGTTTGGGAATTTGGTTACTATGGTGAGTGTGTGAACTGGGTAACCATGGTGACCTCATTAGAGCTTTGTTACTTACTTTGTCTGCTGAGAACCAAGCTTAGTACATTTTTGTGTTATTAAAGTAGCTGTCCTGTGGGTTTACCAGTATTTATTTAATCCCGTTTCTTTTTCAGTAACAATGCTGATTTCTATTTCTCAAGTTTTATATGCTCTCATGAAGTAACGGTTAAATTTATTATCATTATAATTTGAAACTACAAATAAGACATTATAGCCTGGAAACATAATCTGCTGATGTGCTTAATGTTTAGTGTGAGTTTGCTATAGTAACTTTGCACAAACCGCAAGCATCATCTGCAGGACGTCTGCATACGTTAGCTTGTAAACGGGGCTGGTTTTCATTTACTGATAAAAGGTTATTTTGCAGGAATGGTGGACCCATCTGTGGCTTAATGAGGGCTTTGCGTCATGGATCGAGTACCTCTGTGTGGATCACTGTTTCCCTGAGTATGACATCTGGACCCAGTTTGTATCTGCTGACTACACCAGGGCTCTGGATCTGGATGCTCTTGATAACAGCCACCCAATCGAGGTTGCAGTTTTCATATTTCTGCACCCCATTCACCCCAAACCACACAACAAATCTGTCTATATTCCATCCTGGAAACAGAGTAATTTCACCTGTTAATAAAATCTTTATGGTTAAAATTAATTATTGTTACAATTATCTTGTAAAAGCAGCTTTTAATTTGCCTCTTCATGGTGAATAATGCTCAGGGATCGAATATGAGTGCACAGTGCAGTGATTGCTAACTTACACATGCCCATACAAATGTAAAATAATTACTATTGATTAAATAAAGATACTGTACAGATGTAAGCATTTGCAAAGGCCAATGCCTTTCTTACTTTCTTACACAGAAAGGGGGAAAGCAATTTTGATAAAATATGAAGTCATTTCTGTTTAAATTTCATAATCGATGTTAGGCATTTGTTTGCTTGTAGTAAGAAGTCGTGTTTAATACTGTGGTCTAGCATGGAAACCAACTTCTGTCTGATCAGTTACCACATTACCACACTGAGACCTGGATTTAGCATTTAACCTTATGAATCATGAGTTTGGGTTTTATTGGGTGTGTGCTTTGTGTGTCCTAAATGGCAGGTTAACGTGGGACATCCCTCAGAAGTGGATGAAATCTTTGATGCCATATCCTACAGCAAAGGTGCTTCTGTTATTCGCATGCTGCACAATTACATAGGAGACGAGGTAAGAAAATATTCCAAGCATGGGAACCATTCACTCTTTCACAACATAGATAATCAGTGCATAGTTTGACCTGTTTATTAATGGCTTAGCCTCTGTGTGGCTGATTAACCTGTTTCTTTTTTTGCTTCTAGGATTTTAGAAAGGGAATGAACACTTATCTTTTAAAGTTTCAATACAAAAATGCATCAACAGGTATATTGTTTTTTTGATTGATTGTGTGTGTGATTTGTAAGACTAAAGATTTTTTAACCCTTGTATTGATTAGTGATCTGGCTAACATTTCTAGTCAATTATCATATCATATCATAATTCGTATTGTAAAAACTATGAATGTAAATAGGTATAATTATGTAAAAGTAACATGGATGTCCGTAAGCAAAGACAAAAGTAGGCAGATCGCGTTTACGAAAGTGTTGCAGCATTCAGTTGTTCTTCCCTCACACTCTTTCACCACTTTAAGGGAACTATTTTAATTAACTTATTCCCTGTACTGAGAGAAAAAAACATGGACTCCACTTGTAATGGAAGCACAATGGTAGCTGTCTGCGCAGTTAATAAACACTGTGTTCGAAAATTAGGCTTTAAAAATTCATCTTGTCGAAGATTCCTTTTTTGAAAGAATTTCAAAGAATTTGTTATTATATATGACCACCATGGTCACATTTGTGAATGTCTGCCTTATCAAGTGTTAAAAGTGGGTCTAGTTAGAAGGGTTTCTGTTCATTTCTCATCACAGGTTAGTGTCTGGGCAATGGCCCTATGTGCCTGTTGTGGAAAGGTGTTGGGTTACAAATGCAATGGAGTATTCTCCATTATGTGTATGTGTCTAGCTACACATCACTACTTATTTCATTTTTTTCTTTGGCTTATTTCCTCATTCTGTGTCTCTTTTAGAGGACCTGTGGGACTGTCTGGAGCAGGCTAGTGGGAAGCCCATTGCCGCAGTGATGAGCTCTTGGACCAAACAGATGGGATTCCCCATTATTGTAGTGGACCAGGAGCAGGTACAGACACTACCCTAATACTGAATGAGCAAGAAAGGGAAATGTTTCAGTAGGGTGACTAGTATGATCTGTTTAGTTTTAGTTTAACATGACAGTCCTTCTAGAAGGATTTACAGAAATATGTGTAATAAGTTACACATATATATATTTCATACATACTGTATAATGACATTCCTGATCTGGAAAATTAAATAATACAGATTGTGTGTGTGTGTTTATTTAGCAAGGAGATGATCGTGTGCTGAAGATATCTCAGAAGAAATTCTGTGCTAGTGGACCACATAATGGTAAGATTTTTTTTCAGTTATTAAACTGTTGTAATGTTAGGACATGTTATGTTAAATCAGTTATTTATTTTTATTATATTATGTTTGTTTCTGACTTTGTTTTTCAAGTGTTGGGCTGAATATTTTCCCAGGGACCGTAAAATCTCTCGGATGTAAATGTTCTTGTGTTGAATGAAAGGAAGGAAAATAAGTTCCCAGACCTGAGGCATGGATGCTTGTTTTCCGTTCTCATTGTTTGTGTATATTGTGTATGTGTGCTAGGTGAGGACTGCCCCAGCTGGATGGTCCCAATTAGCATCTGCACCAGTGAGGACCCCAGCAGCTCCAAGATACAGGTTCTGCTGGACCAGCCTGAACTTACAGTCACCATCCCTAACCTGGGACCAGATAAGTGGGTCAAGGTCAGATCTCTTTGTCCCTGTATGTGTGCTGAGGGTGTGTGTGACCATTTGCATTGTTAAGGCTTCATGAAAATGTTTAGCATGGAGTGGGTCAACCAGAGATCATCATGTGTGTGAAACATGTTCGTTCCTCTCGCTGTAGCTTAATCCAGGCACAGTAGGCTTCTACAGGGTCCAGTACAGCTCGGCCGTGCTGGAGAGTCTGCTGCCAGGAATCCGAGATCTTACACTGCTTCCTGTAGATCGCCTGGGCCTTCAGAATGACCTTTTCTCCCTGGTAAGAACAAACACGTACAGATGTGGCCAAAACATTTGGCACCATCTGACATCCCATTCTTAATCCATAGGGTTTAGTATGATGTCGGCCCTTTGCAGCTATAACAGCTTCAACTCTTCTGGGAACCTTTCCACAAGGTGTGTTTATGGGAATTTTTGACCATTCTTCCAGAAGCACATTTGTGAGGTCAGACACTGATTTTGGATGAGAAGACCTGGCTCACAGTCTACACTCAAATTCATCCCAAAGGTGTTCTATCGGGTTGAGGTCAGGACTCTGTGCAGCCAGTCAAGTTCTTCCACACCAAACTCGCTCCTCCATGTCTTTATGGACCTTGCTTTGTGCACTGGTGTGCAGTCATGTTGGGACAGGAAGGGAAGTCCCCAAACTGTTCCCACAAAGTTGGGAGCATGAAATTGTCTCTTGGTATGCTGAAGCATTAAGAGTTCCTTTCACTGGAACTAAGGGGCCAAGCTCAACTCCCGAAAAACAACCCCACACCATAATCCCCCTCCTCCAAACTTTACACTTGGCACAGTGCAGTCAGACAAGCACCATTCTCCAGGTAACTGCCAAACCCAGTCTCATCAGATTGCCAGATGGAGAAGTGTGATTCGTCACTCCAGAGAACACATCTCCACTGCTCTAGAGTCCAGTGTTAGCATGCTTTACACCACTGCATCTGACGCTTTGCATTGTGCTTGGTGATGTAAGGCTTGATGCAAATGCTTGGCCATGGAAACTCATTCCATGAAGCTCTCTACACACTGTTCTTGAGCTAATCTGAAGGCCACATGAAGTTTGGAGGTCTGTAGCGATTGACTCTGGAGAATGTTGGCAACCTGTGTGCACAATGAGCCTCAGCCTATAGTTATTGAGTATGATAACATGTCCAATAGCACTTATTTGTCTTTGACTTTAACAGTGGATGATATAACCCATGACTGTGTCAAAATCAATATTTATTTATTATATAATGAATATTATATTATTTTTGTTTATAATATAAAATCACTTTATGAATGCCGTTTGTAGCAGAACATCTCTTTTTTTTTATGTTAGTCTCGTGCAGGTATGATCAGCACGGTGGAGGTCCTGAAGGTGATGGAGGCGTTTGTGAATGAGCCAAACTACACGGTGTGGAGCGATCTGAGCTGTAACCTAGGCGTGCTCTCCTCTCTGCTCTCCCACACCGACTACCATGAGGAGATCCAGGAGTTTATCCGAGACCTCTTTACCCCCATCGGCCTGAAGCTGGGCTGGGACAACAAACCTGGAGAGGGTGAGTGTCAGGTTGGAAAACTGCTTTATTTATTTATTTAATTTTTTGGGGGGGAAGTTTCGTATCTGGTAGATATTTACTTCCTGCTTATTTTTTTCCAGGGCATTTGGATGCTCTGCTAAGAGGGCTTGTGCTAGGAAAGCTGGGGAAGGCAGGACACAAGACTACACTGGAGGAGGCTCGCAGGAGATTTAAAGACCATGTGGAAGGCAAGCAGAACCTCTCTGCAGACCTCAGGAGTCCAGTAAGACCTGCATGACTAAAGACATTTAGGCCCTTTTCATTTAGACTGCAGCTCATTCACACTTCATCTGCTAAGGATATGTCAAAGGATCTATTTGTGTGCTTTGTCCTTCGAGTGAAGAATAGACGATTCCAATATCTATCTATATTGCACTGATTTCCTTGAAGAAGTATTGTACAGGCAGTATTTGTTTTATTCCAGGTTTATCTAACAGTTTTGAAACATGGAGATAGCTCAGCACTGGACACGATGCTAAAGGTAATAAAACATGGTGCTTGTCATGGTGTTTGTAAGTCGCACTATGCATGGAACTGAGTAATGAAAATGTGCAATTGGACAGATTAAAGATGATGTACTAAGAACATACTGTGTTTAATTTTCTCTGACCAGCTCCACAAACAGGCGGACATGCAGGAGGAAAAGAATCGCATAGAGAGAGTTCTGGGAGCAATTTCATCTCCAGACCTCATCCAGAGAGTGTTGACTTTCTCTCTTTCGGTATGGTGGAGCACTTTTCACACAGATTTGTACAGGTTTACTGGGATTAAAAAAAAACGAGCAATTTGCAGTGGCTATTTTATAAGAAACAGCAGAGAAGATTCCAAGTATGTCTTTGAATTTTGCAAAATATTTCAGGGATCAATATTGCAGTTTTGATTCTATAATGTTTTGTCCTCTTTACAGTGATGGTAAATGATGGAAGCACAAAATCATTTGTTTTATTTTTTGTTTGCTGAAATTTAAAATTGATTTACATTAGAAGAGAAAAAAAATGGAAGGAAACATAGGAATAGAGACAATCTCTGAGAGGCTATACTAACCGAACTGACAAAGATGTGTTTCAGTGGAATTACTGTCACTACCCAGACCCTTGTTGTCTAAAGTTAAGTTAAAAACCTTCAAAACAAAACGCCAAACTCCAGCCATGCATTGGTTAGCACTATTACGCTCCTGAAGCATATGTGAAGTGTTCTTGTACTGTGAATGTTTTAGTGCTGACTTCCTTGTGTGTGTGCGCGTGCGCGTGCACGTGTAGGATGATGTTCGCCCCCAGGACACCGTGTCTGTGATTGGTGGTGTGGCAGGGAGCAGCAAGCATGGCCGCAAAGCAGCTTGGAAATTTGTCCGAGATAACTGGGAGGAGCTCCATAACCGCTACCAGGGTGGATTCCTCATATCTCGACTCATTAAGGTGAGCCTATATGTGGTGAGCCTATAAGATGAGGACTTGTGTGTGCTAGATGTTAAACTGTATTCAAGTTTGACTTGTCAGTTTTTAAAGTTTCATCTTTGTCTTGCTAAATACGAGAAAACGAGGGGAAAAAAATCTTTTCATTTGTATCTCTGTCTTGTCCAGCTCACTGTCGATGGCTTTGCAACTGACAAGATGGCTGCAGAAGTTAAGGTAAGCCCCTGATATTAATATGATTGTGTTTATATGTTTTATAAACCATCAGTCATGGCTGTAATTACTCTTCTTCGCTTGTGTGTATTCTCAGAGTTTCTTCGAGACTCATAATGCGCCGGCGGCCGAGCGAACCGTGCAGCAGTGCTGCGAGAACATTCTCCTGAACGCTGCCTGGATCAAGCGGGACGCCGATGACATCCATCAGTACCTGCTGCAGCGCAAAGCACCACCGGTGTGACCCCTGAACTGTGACCTCCCCCAGCCTCTCCTGACCTGCTCACTCACTCACTCGATCTCCCAGCAAATCATCGCTGCCTCCGCCAGTCCGCCCAGCAGAGAGCGAGAGCATCCAGAAATTAAACAGGCTTCGTTTTTTTTCTATTTCATGTGACGACGATTAAAGCGCTGTAGTTACATCTTGCGAATTAACCAAGAGAAAGTGAAATCAAGACAGAAGTGTGATGACAAATGTTGTACCCTGTTCTGCCTGCTGGAAACAATGCACATGCAATGATGTAAGAAAATTCCTGATGTGATTTTTTTTTTTTGGTTTGTTTCCTTTTTAATATGGTAATGCATGCATTTAATTTTTACAATTAGCACTTATTCACCCAGACATCTGCTCTGCCAGACATCTCACTACAGACCTCTACATGCATTTCCACAGTAGTATGATGACTGTGAACTGATTTCGCTCTTCCACCTATCTCTTTAAAAAGAGGCATGCTTGCAACATTCGATATCAGCGCTTTGATATCATCGGTTTATTTCAGTGTTCATTTTTAGACATGTATGTTTTCTGTGCAAACAGTTTTCTACTTCCTCTGCCGTGTCATCCATTACGATGGCTGTAGCCAGTGTTATGTAGAATTACCTTGAGACGTGGCATGGCAGAATGGGGTTAAAGGTCACGGTGTGCTCATTAAAAAGGACTTTTGACAGCAAAGGCACTAATCCGCAGTGCTTAAAAGGTTCGAACAGACCGAAAAGCATAAGCATGGTACTGTATGTATATCGTATAATGCAAGCGTTCTTGCTGTGACCTGCAGCTAATCTGATTGTTACATACATGATCTTTCTTTCTTTTTCTGTATGTAAGAATCCCTCTTCCACAACACACCCCCCTCTCGAGTAACTGCAGAATAGGAAAATAAATAACTCATTTTAGACAACCCCTGTTTGAGAATCTGAGAAAGACTTTTTTAAAAATGTGTATTCAACAGCTCCTTTAACATTGTAAGAATCACGCCTGAAGTAGAATAAACATCCTTGGGCTTTTGGAATATATTAACTCAAGTTCATATCATAGCCCACTTTAATGGTCATGTACTCCGTTAATTGTGCTCCGAGGCCTTAAATCAGTGAAAACAGTTCGCAGATGTAATTATCTACCCCACCAGAGTGATACTGATTTTACTAAAAATGGGCATGCAGTTGTCGTCAGACACACACAGGCTTGTTGAGCGTGTATATTGATTAAGAATATATCCGATATGGCTCTTGACTTTACAGATCAACATGTCTGACTCCTTGAAACATTTGTTGTGCTTTTGTTTAAGGATACAATTGGTGTTAATTAAAGATGAAATGGGAAAAAAATCTGAAGAAGAAGGTTTCTGTGTGAATGTACCTGTTTAAAAGGATTTGTTTTTTTAAGTAACGGTTTATTGATCACTATTAATTGCTTAAACAGAATAAAAATAAAATAAGAAGACTCTAAATTTAGAAGTAAATGTCAACCATTATTCATTCTTGATTACAGCTCAGAGCTTTCTTTGTGTACCAGTGTCACGTTCATATGTGCATTTTGTTACTGTTACTGTTGAGCAACTGGGTGATTTATATATCCCAACCACTATTTTAAATGCCACTGTAAAAGCCAGAACAAGGTCAGAGGGTGAGGTTTGTTTTTTAAGTCCACAAGAAATTATTTGTGGTTGCAGAGTTGAGCCTGCACGGTTGGGTGTACAGTAAACATAGACTCTGTGTGGGTTGTGGGGTTGGCTGAAGGATCCTTACCAATTATAATCTTATGCATGTTTGGAGAGGAAAACTTGCATTCGAACATTGATTTTTGTGTAACATTTTTCACTGCAGAAAGCCTTACTTCGCACGTTTAGTTTGTACTGCCCATGTTAACTTTCCAGCTAACTGGCCAAATGTTCCATCCCACCATAAAGTGCATGACGCCACTGTGTTTGACTCAATCCCAGATCGCTCCCTGTTGGAATACCTAGAGCAGAGAATCCATTATTTTATACCCTAGATAGTGTGCTTAAATAGGGAGTGGGAGGGTAATAAGGGTCTGACTGTGTTTCCATATTAGCAGTAAACAGTTCTGCCCTTCCAGGAGCTGCTGAATTTAATCACCCAAAGGCATGTTTCATTTTCCCCCAGTGCACTATTGTGTTGTAGTAAAGAAGGGAGTGGTTGGATCACTGCTTCGGTAGTTCCTGCTGTTAGGAGTTACAACAGCGGGATACAATCTTTTAAAGTTAAAAAATGTGAAGAGTTGTGTCCTTGGAAGAGAACCTGGTTAAGTATGAGAAAGCAAACTTCAAGAGTTTGTGTCTGTCAAAGATATGATATTTCTATTAGAATTTTTTTAGCCAGACCGAAGATTCTTGTACAGCATTCACGAACAGGGTTGAAACTCACCTTATATCCTCAGTTTTTGCCTGAGCTTTAATACTACTGCTACTTAACTAATATTATTACTACTGTTACTTTACTAATATAACTACCATTACCGTACCTCTACTACTATTTCTTCTACCTCTACTAATATTACTACCACTACTGCTACCTTTACTAATAATATTACTACCACTACTGCTACCTCTACTAATGATTTTACTACCACTACTGCTCCCTCTACTAATAATTTTACTACCACTACTGCTCCCTCTACTAATAATATTACTACCACTACTGCTCCCTCTATTAATATTACTACCACTACTGCTCCCTCTACTAATAATTTTACTACCACTACTGCTCCCTCTAATAACATATCTACCACTACTGCTCCCTCTACTAATATTTCTACCACTACTGCTCCCTCTACTAATATTACTACCACTACTGCTCCCTCTACTATTTCTATCACTACTGCTCCCTCTACTAATATTACTACCACTACTGCTCCCTCTACTATTACTACCACTACTGCTACTTTACTAATATTACTACCACTACTGCTCCCTCTACTATTACTATCACTACTGCTCCCTCTACTAATATTACTACCACTACTGCTACCTATACTACTATTACTACTACCACTGCTGCTTTACTAATATTACTACCACTACTGCTCCCTCTACTACTATTACTACCACTAATGCTCCCTCTAATAATATTACTACCACTACTGCTACATCTACTATTACTACCACTAGTGCTCCCTCTAATAATATTACTACCACTACTGCTCCCTCTACTAATATTACTACCACTACTGCTCCCTCTACTACTATTACTACCACTACTTCTCCCTCTACTAATATTACTACCACTACTTCTCCCTCTACTAATATTACTACCACTACTGCTACCTATACTACTATTACTACTACCACTACTTCTAGCTTTACTAATATTTCTACCACTATTTCTACTGTTACTCCTGCTACCACTACTAATAGTACTATTACTATTATAGCTAACTTTACTAATAATAGTATGACTAATAATACCAATAAGAAGCCCTTTATGTATACACCATCTTCCCTACATGTGCATTTTACATTTACATTTAGGCATTTAGCAGACGCCCTTATCCAGAGCGACTTACAAAAAAGTGCTTTAAGGTCACCATC